>RJWK010002663.1:10716-55375 GCA_004363435.1 Platanista minor
TTTTTTTTTTTGCGGTACACGGGCCTCTCACTGTTGTGGCCTCTCCCGTTGCGGAGCACAGGCTCCAGACGCGCAGGCTCGGTGGCCATGGCTCACGGGCCCAGCTGCTCCGCGGCACGTGGGATCTTCCCAGACCGGGGCACGAACCCGCGTCCCCTGCATCGGCAGGTGGACTCTCAACCACTGCGTCACCAGGGAAGCCCCCAAACATCCCTTTTTGAAATTAATAAGCTGGCATTCTTTTGATGAATTCTAGCCTGGCATATATTTCTCCTATTCTCTATCCTTTTACTTTTAAGCTATCTGAGTCTTTATATAGCAAGTAGGTTTCCTATAAAGAATATGTAATCACATTTTTTACGCACTCCGCCAATATCTCTCTTTTAATTTGTATAGTTAGCTCTTCACATTTAAAGTGTTTATTGGAATGATATCTACCCTTCTGTGACTGTTTTCTACTTATTCTTTCTTTTCCTCCTCTTTTTGCCTTCTCTGATTTTAATTGAGTATTTTATATGATTCTATTTTATGTCATCTTTTAGTATACCAATTACGCTTCTAAAAAAATTTAGTTGCCTTAGACTTTACAATATACATTCTAATTAATGTAGGTTCCTCTTCAAATAATATTATTCCACTTTCTGGGAGGTGAAGGCTCTGAGTATTCCCAGTTCCCCCTTCTTGTCCCTTGTGATTTTGTTCTCATTTATTTCATTTATCCATATATTAATTCACCCAATATGTATTATCTTTTACTGATTTAAACAGTTTTCTTCTAGATTGATCAGGAATATAAAAATAAATATTTTATATCTACCTCATTATTCTTTCCCCAGCCTTCTTTCTTTCTTAAGATAGATCCAAGTTTTTAACCTGTACCATTCTCTTCTGCCTGAAAAAAATTCTTTAACATTTTTTGCTGAGAAGTTCTACTGGCAACAAATTCACTCAATTTTTGTTTTTGTCTGACTGTATGTTTCCTTCACTTCTGAAGGATGTTTTCACTAGATATAGGTTGGTGTTTTATTGATTTTATCTTTTTCTTTTCAACACTTTAAACATTTTATACCACCCTCCTCTTGTGGGCATGGTTTCTGGTGAGAAGTGTGCTATAATTCTTATCCTTTTTTCCTCTATAGGAAAGGTGGCTTTTCCCCTCTGGTTTATCTCACATTTTCTTTGTGTCTAAGGTTTTCTTCAATTTCAATATGATATGCCTAGATGTAGATGATTCTGTACTTATCCTGCTTGGTATTCTCTCTGGTTTGGTGTTTTTGTCATTAATTTTGGAAATTTCTCAGCCTTTATCACTACAGTTATTTATTTTGTTTTCTTCTCTCTTCTTCTCATATTCCAATTACACATATGCTATACCTTTTGAAATTGTCTCACAATTCTTGGATGCTCCATTTTGCTTTTTCACCCTTTTTCCTCTTTTTCTCACTTTATCGACTTACTTTCTAACTTCCTAATTCCTTCCTGTGTTGTGGCTAGTCTACTGATGAACCCATGGAAGGCATTTTTCATTTCTATTGCAGTGTAGTTGATTCCTGACATTTTCTTTTAAAATGATTTCTTTGCGTTTTCATCTATCTCTCTGCTTACTGCATCTACTTTTGCATGATGTCTACTTTTTCCATCAGACCCTTAACATGTTAATTATAGTTATTTAAAATTATATCTGATAATTCCAACTTCTGTGTCATATCTGAGTCTGGTCCTGCTGATTGGTTTGTCTCTTCAGATTATGCTTTTCCTTGCCTTTTGGTGTGACTTGTAACTTTTTGTTGACAACTGGACATGTTGTGTTGGGTAATTGGAAATGAAATAAATTAGTATGAGGATTTACTTTAATCTGGCTGGGAGTTAGGCTGTGTTTAATGTTTGCTATAGCAGTATGTGCCAGAGGCTTCAACTTCCCCTAGTGTCTTTATTTTTGTCTCCCCTGTTGACTTTGGGCTTCCTTAAATACACCTTATCAGTGAGAGTCCACAACTTGCTGCTCTTTTCAGCTGTGATTCACAGTATGTTTTGGGGCCCTATTTGAGTGGTGGTAAGGTGTGGCGGAGGGCAAGTGTTATGTAACCTTATTATTAAATCTCCATCTCTTAGTGAGTCTGTGTCTTTGGGCTTTTCCACAAGTCCTTCCCCAGTTGTATAGCTTCCCCTCTCCCCTTAATGAGACAAGAAGGCTAGAGGGAGCTAGAGTGGGAGCAATGGCTTTTGCCCCACCTGAGATAAAGCTCAGATCAATCTTTTCCTCTGGAGTCTATTACTTTAACGTGGAGAATGCTCTGGGCATTTCTCACAATTATTACTCTTCTCATCTTGTCAGAGCCAGGAGAGGATCTTTCTTATATTCTCACCTTGAGAATCTGGAGGTAGAGCCTGTGGATATGTTGGGGATCCCCTATAAATGTAGCCCCCAGGAGATTCTCACTCTAAAGCTAGTTCATATACAGTCTCCAGCAATTTGTCAAAATTACCAGTTACATTTTTCTAGCACTTTATGCTCCAGCAATTTCTGCTCCAGGTAAGCACATAAGCAGATCTCACCTGTGACTCTGATGTGTCTGTATCTCCAGATTTTGGTGTGGCAGTTTGCCCTACAATATCAGTTTTCTCTCTCTGATAGGTCAAAGGAAAGTCATTCGTTTTAATTTTTTTCCAGCTTTATCTCGTTGTAAGGATGGGAGTCTGGTCTATCAAGTTTTACATGTTGTAGTCGAACCTGGAAATCAAATAACTATAAAGTTCTGTGATACATGCATTTATTTATCATGTTTTGCCATTAAAAAAAATTCTTTTGAGTTGAAAGAACTAGGTTTGAGTCCATGATCCATTAATTACCATTTTAGCAGCCAATAGGCCATTAATAAGCATTGCCTGTAATAACATATAATTAGACTTTAAAATTTTTCTTCCAAATTATTTTGTCGCTTTTTATTATTTTAATTGTGTTACAACAACTATATCTACCTCACATTGCATGCTCTAAAAGACATTATCCTAATATGTAGAAAATATCTTCACCTCTGTGTTGCTTAAATAGTTATAGTATCTTTCCCCAAACTATCATCTTTGGGTCACTAGTCTAGTGAGACCTTTCTTGATTAACCAAATGCTACCCTTGTTTGCCATGCCTTGTCTTTACTTCATTTTTTGTAAAACATTTATTTGTGAATTATAAAATATTTATTTTGTAAAATATTTATTTTGTTGTTTTTATTTTATTTTTTAAATAAATTTATTTATTTATTTTTTTCTGCTTTGGGTCTTTGTTGCTGTGCATGGGCTTTCTCTAGTTGTGGCAAGTGAGGGCTACTCTGTGTTGCGGTGTGCGGGATTCTCATTGCCATGGCTTCTCTCATGTGGAACACAGACTCTAGGCACGTGGGCTTCAGTAGTTGTGGAATGCAGGCTCAGTAGTTGTGGCTTGTGGGCTCTAGAGCACAGCTCAGTAGTTGTGGCACATGGGCTTTAGTTGCTCAGCAATATGTGGGATCTTCCCAGACCAGGGCTCGAACCCGTGTCCTCTGCATTGGCAGGCATATTCTTAGCCACTGAGCCACCAGGGAAGTCCTATTTTGTTGTTTTTATTGCCTAAGTTAAATTATACTGAATTGTTTTCTAACTCATCATTTCTCCATATTGGTTGGCAGATTTACATTCAACTTTTGTTTTTCTAGTGGTTATTTTTATAGACTTTGTCATTCATATTTGATATAACAAATCAGATCTTAATGTCATTAATTTCCAGCTGTATAATCAAGGTCATTAATATGTTTTAACTCCAATATCTTTTTTAATGTTGTTTTCTAGAATTTTCATTTCATTACATTTGAATCCTTCCTAATCTTAGTCTCTTTTTCTCTCTGTCTTTTTAATACACATGAGCTTATATTTAAATAGTTATCTACCCTTTTCTTAGTTCAACATGCCAATTGTATTCTTTTTTGGTTTTTTTTTTTTTTTTGCTTTAATTTTTGAAACACATTTTTAGGCAGTTCTTTGGTGAAGGACTGAGAGAGACAGACTGTCTCAATCTTTGTTTAAGATGTTTTATTTCACCTCCATTCTTGTTTGATGAATAAGTTGGATATTGAATCCTACACTTATTGCTATTTTCCCTTAGTACTGTGAAGAAATAATTCCTCTATCTTCAGGTGTCTGCTGTTGTTTATTAGAAGTCTGGTGAAAGTCTAGTTGTAATACATTTAGAATTCATTTGACTATTTGTTATTCTGTCCTGAAGTTACTCCATGGTAAATCTATTGGTTCTTATTTATTATCCCAAACAATACTCCACTTCCTTCAGCTAAATACTCATGGATTTAATCAGTTTGGGAGGCTTCTCTTCTGAGTCATTGTTTTTTGAGGACTGCCTCTCTCTGATTCACTTTTTTGTCTGTTCTTTTTTTTTTTTTAATTCCACTTCAACATATATTGGACCTTATCATTATTTCCTCTGTGTCTTTGTCTTCTCTGGAATGGGTCCATCTCTTTACATCTTTGTATTATATTCCTTATGATTTGTTTCCTATACTTATTCCTAATATTTCCCAGTTAACTCAGCTTCTCTTTAGTTGCATGTAATATGCTATCATTAATGTCAAATAAGGTTTTAATTTGAATGGCCATAAATTTCATTTTTAGAAATTCTTATAACTTGGATTTAGTTAAAATATCCTTCTTGCTTTTCCATGCTGTCCTATTCTTTCAGTATTATTTCTGTTGTATTTTATATTACTTTTATCCTTCTTAATGCATAAGATTTTTTTTTAATTGAAATTTCTCTGTTATCTATAGTTTTGAGGTTGTATAATCTTCAGCTTATCATTCATAGTGATTTTATTCAGTGATTTGTAATGTTTCATGGCTAAGTCATTATTGCCTAGGTTGTTATTTCAGTAGGATTCCTGTATGCCCTGGAATGTGAAAGTCTCAACACACAGAAATTTTGTTTTTGCTGCTTTCTGAAGTCCTAGGAATTTCTTTGGTGCTAACCTAGCTATATGTTCATTTCTGTGTGACTGACCCCATGCTACAAATGTAGAATAAATTTGTATCTCATATCTTTACATGGAACAGGCTTAAGCTTTAGCTTCTTTGTTTAGATGGCCACAACTCCTCTACTGAGGTTAAAAGAACTAAAATCCTTCAACAGTTTTCATATGCCAGTTGGTGTGTCTCCAGTCTGCTTTGTCCAAAGCATTGAAGCTGTTTGTTTTACCACTATCTTCCTATTATATAAAGTCTCCTAAGGCAACAAAGTTGTCATTTTTATCTCTGAGTATTTAACACCTTCCCTTCCATATAGGTACTCAAATTTTAAGTGAACAAGAGCATGTGATGATCAAATTTCAAGTATTAGCTTAAGTTGATATTAATTGAGTAAAACTAGAAAAAAACAAGTACAATTCAATTATCTAGGCAGAAACTGCTTTCTAGATTTGTTTTATGAGGAATTATTTTTCTTTGCCATAGAGTCTAGACATTAATCTTAACATTACTGATTAAGCCCAAATTATGTTCTTCTTTTTAATGTAGAGACAACATATAATTATAGTATACATATATCAAATGGATATATAAAATGTGTAAATATTCCAAAACCTATTTGGTAAAATGCACATAAAGCACATAAATCCGTATAGAGAAAAAGTGAGTTTCTCTACAAAAATATGTAATAAAATTTAAATTATATTTCTAATGATTTTCAAAGCATCAGCAAAATATCCATCATACATAAGGCTTTACAGAGAAAAAAATGTATCCATTATAATTTTGCAAAAGAAATAATTCAAGATGCTGTATTCATATTAAAATGCCATGTGAATTTTATGACAGTTTTGAGCATGATGAGACATTGTTAAGTTTGGGGAGAATTTATTACACTTCTATTTTATAGACGTCTTCTGAAGAAAAGGTTTTCTTTCATATCTTCAAGTCCTGGAAATATTTAATTGTATGTCATTGTGAGTAACATATTAATAATTAGAATAACTTATTTTATTATTTGTTTTGGTGCTTTATACTTGCTTAAAGAAGAATTGAAGAAAAGCAGCCTATATTTTGAATTTGCTGTAGGAGAAGCTTAAAAGGCTAATTATCCACAGGCTCCTAGCAGACATGTAAATTTTAGCATCTCCATGTCTTTTACCTTATAATGTAATTAGTTATATTTGGATAATATAGTTGAAAACTTTTAGAAGTATTAGGTCCACTTAGTGAATATGTGTTTGTATAAAACATTATTTTTTTATTGATGTATAGTTGGTATAAAACATTATTTTAAGTCTCGTTTTCAAATATTCCTTTCATATGATTTTTCTCTGTGACTTAATATCAATTTATTTCCAATTATAGTAATTCAACATTTTGGTCTTAATTAGCATGTACAAAATAGAAAAGAATTTAATTTTATTAATATAATGAATGAACTTTAATTTCATTAATATAATAAAGGTAGTTTTCTACACTTTGTATTTTAAATCAATAAAAAATAAACAAAAAGCTTATAATATTGCAATTTCCTGAAAATTCCTTTGACTCATTAGACATGAATATGTTATTTTAGTGTTCACTGCTTTAAAATATTCCAGAACATAATTTTGTTTTGCTATACATTGCTATAGCATGTCATTAAATATAGGAATAATTTTTGGATAATCAAAACATCTCACAATATGTGTTCCTTTAAATTAAAATTAAAATTAAATTTAATTTTTAGAATTAAAACAAAGTCTTGCTTTTATGAAATCACTATAGTGTTATTCCAGTTACTCTAAATTTTATAATCAAAATGTTTATCTGAAAGCAAAAGTTCTTTGGTGGAATTAACAGAGACAGATTAGATTTCTATTAGGTTTTTAAGCCATTAATATAGTATGTGGTTGTGATTGATTTGAGATTCAAAAGTATTTTATATCTTTTCATATGTATATACATATATACACATGAAAAGAATAGGCATTACTTTCTATATATTCACATAATCAGAGTTTCTGAAACCCTTACTGACCTGTGGGTACATATGGCCTTAAACCAACTAAAATGTTGCTAACATCCAGAATATTAATGGAGAATATGCTCTAAGGATAATTTGGATTTTTTTCGACTGAGAGTCCAAAACATTTAAGTAGGATGGTATTCTCTGGAAAATAAGACAAAATCATGTTTTTAATACGTTCATAATAGTTGCTGTTATTCATGAGATTCAATGATTACTTTCTTATGTTGTGGTCCTTTCAGTCTCTTTTTTAAAATTTTTATTGGAGTATAGTTGCTTTACAATATTGTGTTAGTGTCTACTGTACAGCAGAGTGAAGCAGCAATACATATACATATTTTTGGATTTCCTTCCCATTTAGGTCACCACAGAGCATTGAGTAGAGTTTCCTGTGCTATACAGTAGGTTCTCATTAGTTATCTATTTTACACATAGTATCAATAGTGTATATATGTCAATGCCAGTCTCCCAATTCATCCTCCCCCCTTTGTCTCTTGGTATCCATACATTTGTTCTCTACGTCTGTGTCTCTATTTCTTTTTTATAAATAAGATCGTCTATACTAAGTTTTTCAGATTCCACATAATATGCGTTAATATATGATATCTGTTTTTCTCTTTCTGACTTACTTCACTCTGTATGACAGTCTCTAGGTCCATCCATGTCTCTCCAAATGACCCGATTTTGTTCCTTTTTTATGGCTGAGGAATATTCCATTGCATATAGGTACCACATCTTCTTTATCCATTTCTCTGTTGATGGACATTTAGGTTGCTTCCATGTCCTGGCTATTGTAAATAGTGCTGCAGTGAACACTGGGGTACCCCAATGTTTCAGTCTCTTTTGTTAGCTATGCTTGGGGTACCCGTGGGAGCCAGGCATAAGGTGGAGGCTAGAATTCATGGAAGAGCTCAGCTCACTGAAGGAGTATTTCAGAATGCCAATAGGTTGTAACAAATTCAAGAGTTTCAATGGAATGTTAATAAGTTATTTAGTGTTTCAAGAACCTTGAGAGAGACTATTACTACTACTATTATACTGTGTTATATATAGTTTTCAAATGAAGTAAACAGTATTACCTTTATCTTCACAGTTTGATTTTAGGACTTCAGAAGAAGCAGATGAGTAAGTGTAGGGACTGATTAACAGAATGGAGTTTCATGGATAAACTAAAAGCAGGAAACGTGTATGGGAAAAAAGGTTATTGTGTGGAAGGAGATGTTGGAAAGTTAAATTATCACAAAACTATAGATTTAATAATCAACTAACCATCAAGTCAAATAATTGTAGAGCATTTTTACTTTTAAACAATTTCTATCATTGCACTTAGAGAAATATTGCACTACATTGCTATTTCCTAACTCCTGTTCTTGTTCATTTGTTGTTTTAATTCTTCAGATGGGCTTATGTTGAGTTTAGATCATTACTCTCTCCATAGTTTAATGTATCCACAGTTATAAACCATTTGTCTCACAGGAGTGTCAGTGAATATTCTGATATGAACCACTAAAATCACTGTATTAAATATTTTCTCAAGAGTATATAACAATTTGTTACTATTATGTTACTGTATATATGAAGAAACACTGAATTTCAGTTCCTGTATCAGTGCTAACCTACACTTTTCTAGACTGAATACATCATGTGAGCAATTACTGAAATAAATTTCAATATACACATGTTACAGTTTCAAGGTGAAAATAATACCAGGGTTTAACAAGATGGATCTTTCTCCAAAGACTTTATGTTTCAAGTGTTGTTCAATTTTTTCATTTGTCATAAAGCAAAACATACCACTGTGACATGTTTTATGTCTTCTAATATCTTGAGGCGAACTGGCTGACAAATGTATTATTCTCTAATGAAGAAGAGGATGTTTGCAGCTGCATTACCCTGCTGGACCAAACCGCTGCTTTTGTTCTTGCTGTCTTAACTGCTGTAGAAATCGTTTGTGGGGTTCAAACCATAATGCCTACTTCATAATGCTTTTTTGTTCTTTCTGCAAAGATTTACTGTCACACATTAAATATGCCCATAAATCTCTCAGTAATTGTGTATAATTTTTCTGTTCCCTGTGAAGTTTACACATTGTATTCAACTTTGAACTTATTCAGCTTTGTCCAGTGGTATGGCAGGCTTACGTGACGCTGTAAAGCTGAGAAAAGTAAGGCAATTATTGTTAAGCCTTTGTAAGCTATTTGAGAAAAGACATTTGTCACAAACATGGTATGAGGACCAATTCTACTGGGTATAGGCTTACTCAGATTTTTATTTAAACTCTTTCTGAAGGAGTGAGCGTTATGAAGAACTTTTCAAAAATTGAAAACTTCACATAAAAACTGGGAGCTTTTCATTACTTTTTAAATAACAAGGGGTATCAGATATAGGAGTGATAAAAATAACATGAGTGAATAAAAATTGATTTTTGATCTAGTGTAAGTGAACTGAAAAGATATTCTAAAGGAGTTATACGAATGAAAATTATAATCATGTATCTACAAGTTCCCTACCAAATGGAAATCTTCATGAACTATCCTATTTGAATAATATTAATATTTTATATCAATTATCTCCAAAGAAGTAGTTGTAGATATTGAAGTTGTAGCTATAGAAGAATATGCCACTCCAAAATATTTTTATAGTAGGAATTCAGGACATACCACCCCAAAATGTATCGCTTTGGTATATTTTGATTATATATTGATTATTTTGAACAGTAGCACTTGCAAACTGCAAGGAGAGGTTTTCTCAGAACACCTCTTACCTGCCTAAAGACAGATCCTCCCAAAGGAACTCAGCCGTCATAAATCCCCTCCCTGGGAGTTTCGATAACCAGGGAAGATTGACTTTCATACAGAACAAGAGAATAGAAGTCGATACCGCGCCCAGGCAAACTGTCACAAACTACCACACCTCTCAACTATTCTTTTAAGGTCCTAATCATCTTTCCTAGAAATCATTTTCTCTCCCCTAAGAAGTCTACATACTCTCTCCCCTTTCCCTTTTCTTAAGATGGTATTCAATCTTAAATGCTAAAGCTACCTCTCTGAGAACTATTAACTTTCCCTGGAGTATTTCCCATGTGTGCATGAGGTATACATGTTAATAAACTTCTGCTTTGTTTGTTTGTTTGTTTGTTGTTAATTTGTCTTTTATTACAAGCATTCTCAGCCAAGAACTCAAAAGGGTAGAGGGAAATTTCTTTTTCTTCTGTTATGTTGTATGGCCACTGTAATAGGTAAAATCTGTACAGGCCAGATATCTATGTGTTTATAATATGTGAAATGCACAACTGTAATCGATATACATGAAGAATACTAATTTTATGAAAAAATTAAATTCCTAGACTTTGATAAATGCTATAGTATAGTGGTAAACAAATTAGGCATTCACATTAGAATACTTGTGTTTAAACTCAGCCATCTACTCTGACACTGGTATGAGTATCATATGAGATCAGAATAAAGCCCTTTGCCCACTGCCTTAATGACCTACAAATGCTACAATGAATCTTGTTATAAATCTTCAGTTTATTCCCTCTAAGGGACTCATGATAACATTTCATTACAGAGAAGGGAATACTCTTGTCCAGACTTTATTATTTTTCCAGATTTTTGAAGATCTTTTTGTTTTCCTCAGGAGGACAATTCTTTTTTTCTTTTTTAACATCTTTATTGGAATATACTTGCTTTACAATGGTGTGTTAGTTTCTTCTATATAACAAAGTGAATCAGCTATACATATACATATATCCCCATATCTCCTCCCTCTTGTGTCTCCCTCTCTCCCACCCTTCCTACCCCACCCCTCTAGATGGTCACAAAGCACCGAGGTTATCTCCCTGTGCTATGTGGCTGCTTCCCACTAGCTATCTATTTTACATTTGGTAGTGTATATATGTCCATGCCACTCTCTCACTTCATCCCAGCTTACCCTTCCCCCTCCCCATGTGTCATTAAATTTTACCAGAGGCTTGCTTTTCCTCCAGTGTTACTAGAACAATCTCTGCCTGGTTCTTCTCAGGTTTGTCTGTTAAATCTTGTACTGCTTGAATTCTAAATGTAAGGATAACTTAGGGGAATCACTTCTTTTACTTCCTAAAAATACAAATAAAACCTATAATTCGGGTCTTGGACTGTCATGTCTTGGCTACTTTGATAATCTCCAGTGACTAAAATAGGACTTGAAATTTTTATTTCCTGATTTACAAGTTGGCATTGGCAGAATGTTTGGTGCAAGTTAGTACGTCAATCAGAAGCTCAATTTCCCTGCCATCTCTTGGGTATGATATTTCCCTGAGGTCAGTCATCAGAGAGCTTTCCCAATTTTTCTTTGGAATTATACCTAAGAGTACACGTTCAGTAAATAGATGAATGATTGAATGAATGCTTGTTGAAACTCTCTGCTTACCTATGGTTAAAATTCTCTACAGCAAGTAAATTCTCTTCAAAGAATGAACATTTCCTTTTCTGCTAGCTATGGTTGTATTTGTCCCTTTAAATACATGACAGGCATTTTTTTTTTCTTCCAGGTTGCAATAAAAACAGATTCTTCTTTTATGTAGGGATTTGGAAGCCATGACTAGCTCTTTGAACAACATTTTACAGTCCTCTGTCTGAAAAGGCTACTTTTCATATTCTTATATTATTTATCAGTTAATTCTAATAGTTACCCAAGTACCGTGGAGACTGTCAACAATGAGACCCATGGCTTATGCTCAGCATCTCCTGCCTCCAGGCCTGACTCTCTGTGAACACACTCCCCACAGATAAACGCTTCTTTCTACTGGTCCAATATGAAGAATTAGGATTCCACAGAAATAAATTTTCACATTGGCAAATTATTCACTTATTAAACAATTATTTAGTCAATTAGCAAAGCCCACTGGCTTAAGGCTTAATGAAATTATCTTTGATTTAAATAATATTGATAGTGAAAAATAGCCTTTATTTCCCTTTTAGATTTATTACAAGTAGTTTATAAATAGATATTACAGCCAATAAATGAGGGCTATATTTTATATAACTGGGTATTCTAAACTAGTTATACAAACTACAGTAGAGGTTTGTACATAGTGAACAACTTGTAGTTCTTCAAACAGATTATTTTCTCATTAACGGCGTGTTTTAGCCCATGATGCAGCTCTCCCCTGTCATATTGCCTCCTTCTCACCTCTTTAGAAATCAGAAGAAAACAATCACCACTTAAAAAATGTTTTCTCTAATATTTAATTAGGGTTAAGTGTTTCTCCATTACTGCACTTGTTATCTCTTTCTCTGACAAGAGTGTGAGATTTTCAAGAACGAGGATTATGTTCGATCAGTTCTTTCCAGTACCTACACAATGCCTAGAAATTGTTACTACATAATGGATGCTTATAGAGTAAAATGTGAGGATGACTCTTGTCTCACTTTAAACTGTGAGCTGAACTATTAATACAAGAGCAAAACTGCTTCCCTTTTCTGACTTGAACATTATCCAGAGTTCATCCAACTTTCCTGGGTGTGCTCTGGGTCTTATGGGATTATGTACCAAGTTAAGACCTTCATCTCTGAGCTTAGATCTAGGAGGATACATTTGTCTGTCACTCAACACCAGTGACTTCAAGTCAACATTTGATTCCTCACCTATTAAGTTACTTTGCTAATAGAAAACTGGATTTTTCAAAAACTGGATTTTTCAAGTCCTTTATGTCCATCATATAGCTCTGCCTTTAAAAGTGCCATGTCTTTCATCTTGCAAACAAAATCTGTATGGAATTACCCTTTTTAACATTAATTCATCATAAAATATGTGATTATAAAATTTGAACTATCTGTTTTACCTGTTCTTTCATTTCCATGCCTGTTGTGATTTTTCCTGATCAAGTCTTTACATTTAAATGACGTGCTCTCATTCTTTTTTTTTTTTTTTAATTTCATTATGGTTTATCGTGGTGGAAACACTTCTCTCCTCAAGTTCCTCATTCATATCCTTAAGTGACACTACATTATTTTCCAAGAATTGTCAAAGTTTCTTAGATTGACTAGCAAGGCTTTCATTGATTAAGCCACACTTATCTATTCAAATATCTCCTGACTTTTTCCCTATGGTTTGTTCCTGCCAGAACAGAGTCCTTACTATCTGTGACTACACTTTGTCCATGTCTGTGTAGACATTTTGGTGAGATATCTCTGCTATTGACTCACTCCTCTCATTTTCTCTTCCCATGTCTACCTTTTCCCATAGTTTATTTGTTTACTTTCCTTGTAGAACATTTTCCAGTTGCTCTTGTTTTGTTAGTTCTGGAACTGGACTAGTCAGTGTTTGAAAGAATTTATTCAGTGCTTACTAATCTTTGGCATATAGTGAAGAATTGGGGTATAAATATAAATATAAGCTACCTTTTTCTCTACTATTGAATTTCACCATGACATGTGCCTAAAGATATATATATATATATATATATATATATATATATATATATATATACATATATATATATATAAAACAGTGTCATGACAGCAAGAAGGAGTGGGGTAGCTATTGTCTGTACCATTTTACCTCCTATGTAGCCTGGTGTAGTTTCAAGTTTTGAAAGGAAGGATATACTACTTACACTTCTTCTGCTTCCCATATAGCACCTGGCACACTGTTGTAACATAACATCTCAATAAAAGTATGTTGATTTGGGTTTTAATGCTTATTTTCATTATCAGCCTTAAAAATCACATTATAAAATGATGACCAGGATGTTAATATATTTCCAACCCTTTTAAAATGAATTTCTACAGGGAAATTCAAGAGCACTAATTCTAAATTTAACTGCTTAAATTTGCCTTTGAAATGGGATTTCGTGATTACCCTTGAACATGAGGATGTCTTTGAAATCAAACAATATAACACCTCTACAGGCTGAAAGGAGCTGAAACACTGCTTGGCTCCTCTTCTCATTCCTTGTCATTCTCTCTGTATCCCAACCCACTTTTAGCTCAGCCAGCTCGCTTACAGGAAATGATGCTCCTCAAACTTTACCTGGGGCAGAAATGTTGACAATGTTTTAATAGTTCAAAGAACTTCCTCTTTGAGGTGCAAGAATTTAAGAGCAAGAAGTATCAGGTATTAACAAAAAAATAAATGTAAAAATATATTTGGTTACTTAAGGGATGTCAAAAAATAATTTAGTTGGAAACTATAAATCATATTTAGGTAGACTGCATGTACCAGCAGGATTGCTCATACTCCTGCCTCTTTCTGTTTCCTCTTTAAGGATTTTTGTTTTATAGCTGACCATAAGAGTCTATCAAATTAAGCCACATGAAAAACAATACATAAACTAATATTGTTATGTTATATTGACATTATGGTATTTACTTATTTTTCACTAGAATGTAGCTCCTTGAGGCAGGTATTTTGCCTAGTTCCGTGTTGTATATCGAAAGTCTAAAACAATCATGGCATAAAATAGATACTCAGTAAATGTTTCTGGAATGAATTAATGGATATTTTATATGGTTTTGTAAAGAAAAAGGTGGAGTTATAAAGGAGTAAACGTGGACTCATTTTGCTCGGTAATTAAATCTAGTGAAAACCAGAGTTGTTTGAAATTCAGCTAGCTTATGCTCTGTTTTTCAAATGTTTTGCATTAGCAAAACCTTTAATGAGTTTGGCTTCAAGAAGTTTTTCTCCAATCCATATGTTTCTGATTCCCATTGAGTTAGCTCTTACTAAAACTATTTAAATTATTTATTTGAGTTCAAAGAAGCCTTTTGAAAGGTTTCTCTAAGGAAATCTTAATGTCTGACTTTTTAAAATAGAAAGTCTCATTTTTCTCAACACTTTTTCAGTTACATCTTCAAAATCTATAATCATTCTGAGATTCTTTATTTTTATGCTGGTCCCCCATTTCTATTTCTAATGTCACTGGAGCAAATATGTCCTTAAATTAGTTAAAGGAACAAATTCTCTGTAACACCTGTCTTCATTTCTAAATTTATAATGGTTTAGTGTCTCACAATATAGCCACAACATTTATCTTAATAAATATATACCTATTAATCTTATAAATGATATTCTTCTTGAGTTACTATATGGAGAAGTTCTAATTTTGCCTTAGAAATGGATTTTGGGTTTATGTATGTGAGAGTTGAGGAGAAACAAAAGAAGAAAGAAAGAAATCCAGATGATAACAGATACAGCTATTTTCTCTCCCGATCATGTTTAAACTCGCCATGTCACCAATAAATGTCACCAATAAATGCATTTTTTGTTTTTGCAAGAATGTTTAAATTTAGAGATTTTTTTCTTATTTTTAGCAAAATGAAGATATTTAAACCAATAAAATAAAGGGTAAAATATTAATCATGTCAATATACACACCCTCCGTTAGTTCAACTATGGTAATTTTATTTATGTATTTAATTTTTTTAAAGATTAGTCAAATACCTGTTGTGTGGCAGTGGTGGGGGAGCATATGCTTTCATTTTTAGTGAATTCAAAAACTTCCCTCGTGTACTGTGAGTGCTTTATGATTTAGGTGTATTTAATCAATACTTCTGATTAACATAATGCTAAAAAAAGAAAATTAGCCTCTGTCTTTTGCCCATTCTCATGGCTCAAGTACTTTATAGAATATTCTTCTCTATGGTATTTGATATTTTCAAGTAAAAGAAAATTTTATTTCTTTACTTGGGTAAAATAGATTATATAAACTCTTTAATTCTCATATTTCCATATTCTAAAGCAACACTGTATATAACATATAGGCTATTAAATATATTAATAGATAACTTGATAAACTAAAACAAATAAAATGGCAAAAGAGAGTATCTATAGCAGTCATATAAGAAGGAACTCCTATTTTGAAATCTTTTCTTTTGAAATAAAAGAATCTCTGAAATGTAACAGCCTTTATTATATTGTCCAACTTTTAATGATTCTGCTTACTGTTCGTTATTTAAAGCATAAATCCCTATGCTTTAAAAATTTATATAAGACTTTACTCTGTTTAATGATATGTCTCCCAGAACATGGAAACATTTTCTAAAGCATAGTGTAAAAAATCATAAGCCTTAGGTTCAGTGTGAAAGCTCATTTGATAAATAAAAACATTTGAATGTAATTGATTTTCCTGAAATTTGAGTGCATAAAAGAAATGTGCCGTGTATAAGTAAAGTGGTGAGGGAGTTGAAGTTCAAGAGTAGATGCCAATCTACTGACATTTCAGGCCTGAAAATATTGTGTCTGTAACATGGTGCATCATCAAAACAACAAAAGCAAAGGAAAAGTCTGTTTTATTAATATGTGATATCAAGATGCAAAGTTTGAAAAAATTCTATACTTTCCGTCCTTACCTAAAAATGAGTTTACAAAAATAGGTTACATGGTATTTTTTTGGTGTTAGGAAAAAGTGAAGAACAATTCTATGCAATTTATTTTGGCACATTACCCTGATTTTAGCTATAATGTAAGTTAAAAATTATACTTCAAAGTGCAAAGAAGTTAGAAAAAAAATGCTTTGGAAATATTGTTGCTTGGATTTTATGTGCCTTGCAGCCTGGAATGATAGGGGTCTTGTTTTTCATAAGAGACATATCAATGATAGTGATGACTTAAACATGTTTTAATTACTCCCTTTGATGCAGAAGCAGTTGGACAAAAATCATAATCATTTGGTATCTAAAAGGGGTCATGTCCAAGGACTTTGAATTCCTGATTTTTGGTTTTGTTAATTATAACTTGATATTTTTAATTTTTATTTATTTTTTTAAATTTTTTAAATATTTATTTTTACTTCTAGGGGTCTTAGTTGCGGCTTGCAGGATATTTAGTTTCGGCATGCGGCATCTAGTTCCCTGAACAGGGATTGAACACGGGCCCCCTGCATTGGGAGCAGAGTCTTAACCACTGGACCACCAGGGAAGTCCCGATCATTTGATATTTTTAAAATGCTGCTTATAAGCATGCTAATTAAATATATTTAGGATTAGAAGGCAGGATTCAGTAATTTTTAGATGACATTCCTATGTACTGCCCATGCCATGTTAATACCCTGAGTATTGGGAATATTATAAAACCATACTTTATAACATTTTCTAATTGAAAGAGATCTTAGAGGTAACCTAGTCTAATCTCCTAATTTTCTGTGTGGAAATAGGCTCAGATTAGATAACCATCTTAACATAATATGTGTTTTTTTAACTTGAAGCACTTAAATTCTTCTATCAATTATTCATGGGTTATTTTCATTGGCTTAAACTTTATGAAACTACTGATTAACTTAGCTTTTAATTGAACAGTATCTTTTTTTAAAAAAAAGAATATATTTTTATAATGAAAATATTTTTAAAGTGGTCAAAATCAATGCCATTTCACTGGCACGAAAATAACGTTCAGGAAAATGAATTGACATGTTTTTAAAAGAATGAAATACTATATGAAAAAGTATATGCTCAGTTAAATAAAGGGAACTATTTTTAGGTGGCTGCTGATTGGATCAAGAAGGAAATAACCAGACAGAGTGGTTTCAGGCAAAGCTATTTTCAGGTAGAACATCCTAGCAGGGTTGATGCAACAAATATGATACCCATGTGTTTTTGTTCTAACAGATAAATTAAATTCAATGTTTAGTAAAGCCATGTTTTTTGTTTTTTGTTTCCAAAGAGATCTTTGTAATTTTTGCTCTGAAATAGTAGTTTTATTAATAATAAAACATTTAATAATTAGTGAATACTAGCCATGTGCTAGATATTACTCTAAGCTCTTTATATATAGCACCACATCTCATAATTAAAACAGCCCTATGAGGGAGGTAATTCTATTTTTTGTGTTTTATTCAACACGTAGTTGACAACAATTTTAAGCTCTCAGTCTTTATTATAGCACTAAATAGAAACCAAATGCAGGATTGATGTTGCTAAGTTTCAAAAAAGTAAACAAAATCATGAAACTCCTATTTCAACAGTTAAATCCTGTGGTCCTTCAGATTTTAAGAGAGACTGATATGCACTATAGGTAGATTTTATTTTTTTCCTCTGAGGCTATGGTCTTCTTAGTTGAGTTCTGACAATAATTGTAACTTCTCACAGAGGATGGTGTCTTGGTCCATTCTGGCTGTTGTAACAAACTACCACAGACCCAGTAGCTTATGAATAACAGAAATTTATTTTTCACAGTTCAGGAGACTGGAAGTCCAAGATCAAGGTGTCAGCATGGTTGCCTTCTGGTGCAGGCCCTCTTCCTGGTTGGTTCATAGCCAGTACCTTCTCACTATGTCCTCACAGGGCAGAGGGGCTACAGGTCTCTCTGGAGCATTTTCTATAAGGCAATAATCCCAATTATGAGGACTCCCACCCTCATGATTTACACACACACACCCAAAGGCCATACCATCACATTTGGGGGTTAAGATTTCAACATATGAATTTTGGGAAGACACAAATATTTAGACCATAGCAAATGACGAGCCTTATTTTTCTTTCTATCTTAATACCCTTAATTTAAAAAAATTTTTAAACTACATTCATGTTTACTATTAATAATTGAAAAAAGAAATTGTTAAAAAGAGAAATTAAAAATTACCATGTTAAAGAGGTATATTTCTCTTTATCTAAAATTTTAATTTTTTTATACACACTTATTTAGTACAGTGCCTAGAATATTGTGGTGGTTCTAGGTAAGAAAGATATATAGATAGGTAGATAGATCGATAGATGACAGATTTTTCAGATATTAGTGGTCACTTTATTCTCAAGCTCCTAAATAAATTTTTGTGGTATGAAGATCAACTTCACATCAACCAGAAAATAGAAGTCAGCACAATTTACTCAAAAGAACTTTTCACTCTCTCTGCTCTCTGTCTCTGCCTCTGTCTCTGTTTCTGTCTCTCTTACACACACACACACACACACACACACACACACACACTCACACAAACAAACACAAACACACCAGCAGACATATTCACAAATACAGTAGTATGCAATGCAGACTTTACTTTTTGAGGAGTTATACAAAAATGAGTTTACATAACTAAACCTACTCAAACAAGTAAAAAATGTCCATTTGGCATTTCTTTTTCATCACCAGCAAGGATTCCTTACCTTCCCCTTCTCCCAAGCTTAGCACTGGCTCTTTTCCCTTACTGCTAACATTTGTTCCAGGAACTGACTTTTTCTTGCCTTCTATGTGCATAGCTCTCTAGTTCTGTCCCTGTTCCTAATGTGCATAATAAAAACATTGTGCATCTCAACCAAGAAACTACAGTAAACAGACCCCTCCTCTTTAGAAGGCAGTATAAAAATCCTTTTTTTTCCTTGAATTAAACATGTTGGTGAGGTATCTGTCACACACAGTAGACAGTACATTAACATATTTCTTGTAAGTTACTTATATGGTTCTTTTTGACATTTTGTCATTTGTTTGTAATTTATTAGCAGCAATTAAGCATAAAGACGAACCAAAAATGGGCTCTGGTATTTCATGACCTTCTGTTGATATTCTCTCAGGCCTGGGTTATGCAGTCTTGGGTGTGTCACTTGCTCCTCAAATTCTTAGCCTTTAGATGTGGAAAATATATGGATGGCTTAGATAATGTTTTCTAGTTCTTCATTCTTAATTCTTTCTCTCTCTCTCTCTCTCCCCCTCTACAAATGCACATGTGCCACCTTGAAGTTACCTAAGCAAAGACTTCAACATTTTCAATTTCTTACAAGATCTAATAAAAATATATAAATGGTAATTAATATAACAATACATACATATGCTGGCAGCATGAACAGAACGCTGTTGAGGCTAACTTTGGGTTCTAGATCTGATTATTGAACTCTTCTGATGGTGGCAGTAATATTTATTGGAAAAAAGTTTTAAAGTATGGTTTGGAGGCAAAAAATGAGAAGATACATGTGAGCATGTTTGGTTGGAAAAAAGTACTTTACATTTTTATGCAATAATTAAACCTCTAGACATTGTTATCTCAATGGATCTTGCCTGAGAAGAGCAATATACTAAAAGTTGAACAAGTTCATGTAATCATGAAATAATTGGACTATTCTCTACTCATGGTTGAAAGATTAACAAAACTATATAAAAAGTGTCTGAAACACTGTGTGCCTTAAAATTTCCTAATTGTGATAAAAGAAACCACTTTTCTCCCATCAGGTTAAATTCAAGAAAGACTCTTAAAAAGAAAATATTCTGGCTATACAATAAAGTCTATGATTTTGTCACCTTGCTTTGAATACCATTTAATAACTAGAATAACTAAAAACAAAGAAATCACCGAACAATCAAATGCAGAGCCTAGGAAGCACTATTTTATTTTGCTTTAACTGCATGGCAATTATTCTTTACAATAGAAGACTCTATACTGCAAATATAGTGATGCAATAAATTTTACTGGAAGCTGGTAATATTTAAAAACTTGTAAAGGACAAAATTATTTCAACAATGAACATTAAATTACACCTTTATTAATTATGTGTGGTGCAAGTTACTTCTGATCTTGTCCTTTGGCTAAGTGTCAACTGAAAATCTAGAGGTCATTTTATTTGTACATGTTAAATTGTTCAGCTATTTTCTGAATAAATTAAGCACCTTTTTCATAAGATAAACATCAACTCAGAACAATTATTGAAGGCATTAGGAGACAATGCTAATGTATTTCATGCTTCAAAAGCTACAGTTGCCAAAAATTCATAGCAATCAATCAACATCTTTTCTGCTGTATTTCATATCTTAACCCACCAGGGGTAATTATTATGAGTATATTTTCCTTTTTTAGGTACAGTTGCTAGATATATTGATTAACCTATTGTTCCTTTGTGACTGCCTCATATGTAGCTAAAATATTAAAGCTGTAATCAGTTTTTCATTTAAAGAAAAAAATTTAAAACCACTCTAGACAATTTAACACAATTCATTGCTTGTGAATAGAATTACCTTTTTGTGAGTACTATTATAACCTACAATTCAGAACTAGAAAGCTGAACAAAAGACTAAAAATGGATAAAGGATTTGTTTTTCAAACCCAAGAGATTTTGCCTTGAATTCTAAAACACATTCTGGTTGTCACTGAGAGGTCCCCAGGGAAAAGGGATCTCTGTGAGAGAAGCATCTCAGCTCATTGGAACAAGTAGACATAAGGTCAAGTCATAGCTCTTCAGTTGTTCATAGGGATATCTTCTTAGCCTCAAATGCAAAAATGATGGGCACTATAAGTCAAAATCCTCAAGGGAAGGAAAGACAACAAACCAAACCTACCTTGGATTTTGCCTCCATTTTGAAAGTACTCTTTCTCCTAACCATCATCACAACCACATTGGAATAAAATCATTTAAACAAACATATCAAGATAATGGCTCCAGAACATGATGCATCCACAACCTAATTTTCTAAACAATGGTTAGAGGATGATTTTCAATTCAGAAGTTTCAAACTGACAGTCTTGGACCAAATAATGACCTATAAATGTATTTGGTTTGACCTACACAGTAGTAGAAAGTGTTAAGTGGGGCTTCCCCGGTGGTGCAGTGGTTAGGAAGCTGCCTGCCAATGAAGGGGACATGGGTTCAATCCCTGGGCCAGGAAGATCCCACATGCCATGGAGCAACTAAGCCCATGCGCCACAAGTACTGAGCCTGCACTCTAGAGGCCGTGAGCCACAACTACTGAGCCCACGTGCCACAACTACTGAGTTTGCATGCCACAACTACTGAGACCGTGTGCCTAGAGCCCATGCTCTACAACAAGAGAAGCCACCGCAATGGGAAGTACACGCACCGCAAAGAAGAATAGCCCCTGCTCGCCGCAACTAGAGAAAGCCCGTGCACAGCAACAAAGACCCAACACAGCCATAAATAAATAAATAAATAAATAAATAAATAAATAAATAAATAAATAAGTGTTAAGCAAGTTGACAGTATTTAAAATTTGGAATAATTTTGGGAGTTCCCTGGTGGTCCAGTTGCTAAGACTCTGGGCTTCCATTGCAGCGGGCACGGGTTTGATCCCTGGTTGGGGAACTGGGCTCCCACATGCCATGCAGGGTGACCAAAAAACCCAAAATTGGAATAATTTAAATAAAACATCTTTATTTTCAGTTTTTCTTGAAAAAGTAATTAGACCATCTGACAAGTTTGAACCCACATTACATGTGGCAATAAGCTGAGTAAAAAGAACTGTCCCCTTTCCTGAATGTCTTTAGATGCCTTCCTTAAGGCACATTGATTCCTATAAACACTGCCAACTTTTATCATATTTATTTGTGGACAAGTTTTATTCCTAACTTGTTGGCTTCTTGAAAAAAGAAAGAATGTCATATCCTTTGCAATGTCTGGTACAAGGATTCATACAAAGAAGGAACAGAATAAATGTCCCTTTTAATACGTATGAAATAAGGTATCAATGAAAAAATAGTACATCACTAAGTATAGTACCGTTTGGAATGTAAAGTAGTTTACGAACGATAATAATGAAAGTGAAGCATATTGATTTATACAAATTTTTCTGTACATCCTTGAAATCTATTTTGAAATGTGCAGAGAGCTTATTTACAGTGCAGGACAGTGGTTTTGAGACTCTGTTATCACTCAGCAGAGAAACACTGGTTTGTCCAAATGGAAACTAATATGGACACCAGATATATATAGAACAGCTCCCCATGCTGAAACAGGTTTGAAAGGTCCAAAGCCGCTCATCTAAGCCTGCTTCTTGGCCTCAATGCACTTTAAAAACCTCACCTAGGTTTCTGTGAATCAGTATGGAAACCACTAATCCTATCAGATTTCCCTCATTTGAGAAAAGAGGAAATTGATGTTCAGAGAGGATAATAACTTTGCCTATTATGAGCAGACCCAGGATTACTGGTTCACAAAGATCTGTTCTGAAACATATGGGAATTAAAAAAGTTTGTCAGACACTCTTCCTGCCTACAGAGAAACCAAAAGGAAAAAGGGGAATTTATGAAAAATAACCATATAAACAAGTACCATACAGCTAAGAATTACTTAGGGAACTAAAAGTGTCTCTAAAAACAAAGGCAAATATAGGAGATCTTGTTAATGTAGTGTTTTTAAACTGTTTAGTCTGAACTACAGGAACGCTGTTTTATAATTGTATATTCTACATCAAGGTGTCTCAATCTCAGCAGTACTGACATTTGAGGCTGGATAATTCTTTGTTGAGGGGTTTATCCTGTGCATTGTCATATGTTTAGTGACATCCTTGGCTTCTACCCACTAGATTCCAATAGAACATCCCAACTTGTGATGATCAAAAATGTCTCCGGCCATTGCCAAATATCCCCAGGGCAGAATTGTCCCAATAAGAACCACTGCTCTTATATTACTGTTTATAGATGCTAATTCTTGATAAACAGACTTCTACATGGTACCCTCCAGTTCCAATTATAAGATATAAGTAAATTATAAAAATTTTCAAAATATTTGGAATTATTTTGAAACAACCCACAAGATTTTAAGTATTAGTTCTCCAATATAGTATTTGAAGCAAAGGTGTTTTTACATTTATTACTAAAGTAGAATCTGGACTTGGACAGCAAAGTTATTATAAGTGTATTCCTTGCTGTCTTAAAGATCATGCATTAAAGAAGATGTCTGAGCCTGGGCAAGTACTGGGCTGGCGTTACTTAAGCCTGATTGGAATCCTTCTCTACAGATGCTAAGAGTAGATGTTGGACAGAGTTAGTACATGAAGCATTCTTTGCCAGGCATTCCAAAACATTCAGTAAGCCTTTGGAGAATGTCTACTCTCATTTGTGTAAATTTGATTTAAAATTTCTATTTAAAAAACAAAACAAACAAAAAATCAACTTCGTAGGTAATATACCACTCGTTATGTACTAGACAATGTCCCAAGGATTTTACATATATAAACTCATTTGATCCTCAGAGGAAGACAATGACATAACTATTATAACTATCCCCATCTCAATCATAGAGAAATCATATAGTATGCAGTCATTTAGTTAGTAAGTTAAAACAACAACAACTAAGATCAGAAACCAGATGTTTGGCCTCCAGAGTTGGTACTTTAATGTTCATGACTAAGTTTCTCTTCTGGAATATCCATGCTTGGATTTTTTATGCTTACGTTTAATAATTATAATCAATATGTTGGATAACTATATATTCATTTGGTAGATGAACATATTAATACAAGTATTTTGTTTAAACAAAATTTTGTCAGATTTATAATTGATTTCCCTTACCATCCAAGAAGTTACATTTTCATAAAATAAAAGTGCAACTATTTTCTGAAGTGTAAATAAAGTATATATGTGCATAATTATATAAAATACCAAAGTATAGATATACATGTAATATACTGTGCATACATGGATTCCTTTTTTTTTTTCTTTTGCTGTAGTTTCAATCTTAAGGAAAAATTATAAGACTCCCTCTCTCTCCCTCCCTTCCTTGCCTCCCTTTTTGTTCCTTCTTCTTCCCCTTCTTATTCTTATTCTTCCACTTCTTCTCTCTCCTCTCTCTCCCTCCTTCTCTCTCTGTGTCTCCTACAAAGTTGCTATTTTCTCCTTGTAATCAGTATACAATTTATGGGATGATACTTTATACCTATGCACATACTGACTTTTCAGATTTTTACCTTTAGTTTTAGAATCCATTGATAAGCTTGCATGAATTGATTACTGTTATCTCTTGCTGTGTAAAAAATTACTTCAAAATGTAGCATCTTAAAACAGTAAACACATTATCTCACAGTTTCTGTGGTCAAGAATTCAGAAGCTGCTTTATCAGATGGTTCTAACTGAGTATCTCTCATAGGTGGCAGTGAAGATGGTGGCTGGAGCTATAGTCAATTTGAAGACTTGGCTGGAGTCGAAGGATTTGCTTTCAAGATGACTGACTCACATGACTATCAACAAGAGACCTCAGTTCTTCACTGGCTGCCATATGGTCTCAGCTCTTTCCCATTTGAGACTTGATCAGGATGCTCGTGTGCCCCTCCGACATGGTAAGTGCTTAACCCTGGAGTGAATGATCTAAGAGAGAATAAAATAGAAGCTTCAATGTGTTTTATGTCTTAGCCTAAGGAGGCACACACCATAATTTCTACTATATCTTATCTATTACACAGGTGTTCAATGTGAAAAGTGAGTACATAGGGTGTGGCTATTAAGAAGTGGAATAATTGGAGGACATCTTGGATTCTGAGTACCATAATTATTTTTGTGATGGTTGACAAATGACTTTCTAATTCCATTTTCCTTCTGCATTATTATTAGGCTTTCTATAGTAAAGCAGAGCTTTTCTTTCTCTTTCACTTATTAAATTATGTATTTAATCAGTGACTTCTTGAATAGTTATTCAAAGGACCATGATATTTTACTGAAATTATTAACTTTATGCTCAAATTTTCCCAGAGTCAGCCAGCTGTATCCCCTTCAAGTTTTCTTTTCTCTTAATATGTATCCATTATTTCTTTGAATTAGCCGTGGTTTTTTTTTTTTTTTTTTTGTGGTACGTGGGCCTCTCAGTGTTGTGGCCTCTCCCGTTGCGGATCACAGGCTCCAGATGCGCAGGCTCAGCGGCCATGGCTCACAGGCCCAGCCACTCCGCGACATGTGGGATCCTCCCGGACTGGGGCACGAACCCGCATCCCCTGCATCGGCAGGCAGACTCTCAACCACTGTGCCATCAGGGAAGCCCAAATTAGCCATGTTTTGAATTATTTATTTCATTGGCTTTTCAAGGGTGATTTGTGTAGGCCCCTAAATTCCCAGACCTTTTCAGTGGAACTGCCAGGTTGAAACTACTGTCATAATATTACTATGATCATAGTTGACTGTTTTAGTTTGGTGATATTTACACTGATAGTGCAAGTGATATGGTAGGAAAAATTGCTGGAACCTTAGCACTAATCAGGAGAGTCCCAAAATGTGCTCTTCACCACCCTCAGAAGGGAACAATTTTTTAAAGAGGCAGTTTCACATAAAAATATTCTTAATACATTAGTAAAGACAACTAATATTATTAAATCTGTACCCTTGAAAATAATCTTTTTACTATCTGTGTGACAAGATAGGAAACATCCATAAAGGACTTCTGCCACATACCAAATTACGACTACTATGGGGAAGAACACTTGATTATTGTTTTTGAGTTGTGAGCTGAACTGCTTTTGTTCTTGGTACACACTGGAAGGAATGCCTGAGGAGCAAACCATAGGTTTTCAGACTTACAGTGACTGGCACACACATTCTCAAAAGTGAAGCTAAGTCTGCAGCTTTAAGGAAAACAACTGATATTGTTAATTATCAACAAAACAATTTAAGCTTTCATGTGAACATTCGGCATTCAGAACACTCAGCCACTATGGTCTAAGGCTTTGAGGAGACTGGTGATAATACTAACAAATGTGATTTTTTAAAAATATTGTTCACTCGAGTGTGTCAGCATTTGGAAGATCCACATAACTCAGTGAATCAATATTTTCCAGATGACTAATACGTAATATGACAAAATCATGTGTGATAAGAGATCCATGCAAAATAAAACAAGAGATTTGAATGTAACAGTGTATGAAAAGTTCATTGATCTGGCTTCAGAATCCATATTTCAACTAATCTATAAAACAAAACAAACAAAGAAAAAACCCTACCACTTGTTGAGTTTTGGTATAGCATCAAAGAAGAATATGAACAGTCACCTCTAAAGTCTATTAAAATACTCTTCCCCTTTCCAACTACAAATACGATATTGAATATTCCTCATATGCTTCAACAAAAGCAATATGACACAAAAAATCGAGTTCAGAAGCAGATATTAGAATCCATCTCTCTTTTATTAAGCCATGTGTAAAACAATGTTGCTCTTCTTACTAATTTTTTAGGGGGAAAATTTATTGTTTTTCATAACAACCATTATTTATGTTAACATATAACGTGTTTATTACTTATATTTTAAAACAAATACATATTTAATTTTTCTTTGTTTTCATTTCATTTACAGTAAATTTTATAGATATAATCTATATAAACACATTGGGAGGGTCTTTGATAACTTTGAGAGTAGAAAAATAAAATTATTTCAAAAAGTTTGAGAACTGCTTTGAATTATTTTTCTTTTTATATTCATTTATTTTATGACTTTTTAAATAAAATGTTTGTTATTTTGAAGATTTTCTTATTATAAATTTGAACATGTTAAACTCTATGCACAGCTATAAAGGGGAAGACAGAAAATGTAGCCCATGCCCCTAGCAAGAGATTAGCCAACATGATTTCGAGGCTGGGGTGGGTGGCCAGCCAATTTCACAATAAATTCCTTCAGCTGTAACTACACAGGAGCACTGATTTTAAAATCAACCAGAGAATCTTGAAAGTTTATTTTAAAATTAACTGAGCTGAGGACCCGGCCAAGCTCATCAGAACACTACTCTAAGAAAGCAGCGCTCCTCAATCCCTGGAGGGAAGCTGCCCCCCGCCTCTGCAGGAGACCTTCCAACACCAGCAGTCTGAGCCATGTGGAGGACAGGCTCTTGGTGCTCTAGCCAGGTGTCAGGGCTGTGCCACTGAGGTGGGACAGACAACTTCAGGACATTGGTCCACAAGAGACCTCCCAGCTCCACGTAATATCAAATGGCAAAAATCTCCCAGAGATCTCCATCTCAACACCAAGACCCAGCTTCACTCAACGACCAGCAAGCTACAGTGCTGGACACCCTATGCCAAAAAGCTAGCAAGACAGGAACACAGCCCGATCCATTAGCAGAGAGTCTGCCTAAAATCATAGTAAGTCCACAGACACCCCAAAACACACCACCAGACATGGACCTGCCCACCAGAAAGACAAGATCCAGCTGCATCCACCAGAACACAGGCACTAGTCCCCTCCACCAGGAAATCTACACAACCTACTGAACCAACCTTAGCCACTGGGGACAGACACCAAAAACAATGGGAATTACGAACCTACAGCCTGCGAAAAGGAGACCCCAAACACAGTAAGATAAGCAAAATGAAAAGACAGAAAAACACACAGCAGATGAAGGAGCAAGGTAAAAACCCACCAGACCTAAAAAATGAAGAGGAAGCAGGCAGTCTACCTGAAAAAGAATTCAGAATAATGATAGTAAAGATAATCCAAAATCTTGGAAATAGAATAGAGAAAATGCAAGAAACATTTAACAGAGACCTAGAAGAACTAAAGAGGAAACAAGCAATGCTGAACAACACAATAAATGAAATTAAAAATACTCTAGAAGGGATCAATAGCAGAATAACTGAGGCAGAAGAGCGGATAAGTGACCTGGAAGACAAAATAGTGGAAATAACTACTGCAGAGCAGAATAAAAAAAAAAGAATAAAAAGAACTGAGGACAGTCTCAGAGACTGCTGGGACAACATTAAACACACCAATATTAGAATCATAGGGGTCCTAGGAGAAGAAGAGAAGAAGGAAGGGACTGAGAAAACATTTGAAGAGATTATAGTTGAAAACTTCCCTGATATGGGAAAGGAAATAGTTCATCAAGTCCAGGAAACACAGAGAGTTCCATACAGGATAAATCCAACGGGAAACACAACAAGACACATATTAATCAAACTATCAAAAATTAAATACAAAGAAAACATATTAAAAGCAGCAAGGGAAAAACAACAAATAACATACAAGGGAATCCCCATAAGGTTAACAGCTGATCTTTCAGGAGAAATTCTGCAAGCCAGAAGGGAGTGGCAGGACATATTTTAGGTGATGAAGGAGAAAAACCTTCAGCCAAGATTACTCTACCCAGCAAGGATCTCATTCAAATTTGATGGAGAAAATAAAACCTTTACAGACAAGCAAAAGCTAAGAGAATTCAGCACCACCAAAGCAGCTTTACAACAAATGTTAAAGGAACTTCTCTAGGCAAGAAACAAAAGAGAAGAAAAAGACCTACAATAACAAACCCAAAACAATTAAGAAAATGGGAATAGAACCATACATATTGATAATTACCTTAAATGTAAATGGATTAAATGCTCCCACCAAAAGACACAGACTGGCTGAATGGATACAAAAACAAGACCCGTACATATGCTGTCTACAGGAGACCCACTTCAGACCTAGGGACACATACAGACTGAAAGTGAAGGGATGGAAAAAGATATTCCATGCAAATGGAAACCAAAAGAAAGCCGAGTAGCAATTCTCATATCTGACAAAATAGACTTTAAAATAAAGACTATTACAAGAGACAAAGAAGGACACTACATCATGATCAAGGGATCTATCCAAGAAGAAGATATAACAATTGTAAATATTTATGCACCCAACGTAGGAGCACCTCAATACGTAAGGCAAATACTAACAGCCATAAAAGGGGAAACCAACAGTAACACAATCATAGTAGGGGACTTTAACACCCTGCTTTCACCAATGGACAGGTCATCCACAATGAAAATAAATAAGGAAACACAAGCTTTAAATGATGCATTAAACAAGATGGACTTAAATGAAATTTATAGGACATTCCAGCCAAAAACAACAGAATACACATTTTTCTCAAGTGCTCATGCAGCATTCTCCAGGATACGTCATATCTTGGGTCACAAATCTAGCCTTGGTAAATTTAAGGAAATTGAAATTGTATCAAGTATCTTTTCTGACCACAATGCTATGAGACTAGATATCAATTACAGGGAAAGAGCTGTAAAAAATACAAACACATGGAGGCTAAACAATACACTACTTAATAACCAAATGATCACTGAAGAAATCAAAGAGGAAATAAAAAATACCTAGAAACAAATGACAATGGAGACACGATGACCCAAAACCTATGGGATGCAGCAAAAGCAGTACTCAGAGGGGAGTTTATAGCAATACAATCCTACCTTAAGAAACAGGAAACATCTCAAGTAAACAACCTAACATTGCACCAAAGCACTTAGAGAAAGAAGAACAAAGTGATTTCAAAGCAAAGTTAGCAGAAGGAAAGAAATTATAAATATCAGATCAGAAATAAATGAAAAAGAAATGAAGGAAACAATAGCAAAGATCAATAAAACTAAAAGCTGGTTCTTTTAGAAGATAAACAAAATTGATAAACCATTAGCCAGACTCATCAAGAAAAAAAGGGAGAAAACTCAAATCAATAGAATTAGAAATGAAAAAGAAGTAACAACTGACACTGCAGAAATGCAAAGGATCATGAGAGATTACTAAAAGTGACTCTATGCTAATAAAATGGACAACCTGGAAGAAACGGACAAATTCTTAGAAATGCACAACCTGCCGAGACTGAACCAGGAAGAAATCGAAAATAGGAACAGACCAATGGCATGGACATATATACAATATCAAACGTAAAATAGATGGCTAGTGGGAAGCAGCTGCACAGCACAGGGAGATCAACTAGGTGGTTTGTGACCACCTAGAGGGGTGGGGTTTGGAAGATGGGTGGGAGGGAGATGCAAGAGGGCAGAGATATGGGAACATATGTATATGTATAACTGATTCACCTTGTTATAAAGCAGAAAGTAACACACCTTTATAAAGCAATTATACTTCAGTAAAGATGTTAAAAAAAATTTAACTGAACTTTGCAACTTAAGGGACAGAGACTGAAATACCACTCCTAGAAATTTTTCTGTTGTCTCTGTGACAAACGTAAAAGTGCTGGATCCATTTGTTTCTAATTAGTTGTTTGTTCATGTGGAAATGCACAATCCAGAGCTTTTCATTTATTTCAAACATTTGATATACAGGGACATATACTCTAGTGGAGCAAATATACACTCACATATTTTATATATATATAATCACCTTTATATATATATATATATAAAATCACCTTTATATATATATATATACATATATATACATATATATATATGTATATATATATATATATACATATATATACATATATACGTATTTTGCAGCCATAGTTTCTTAGTTTCTTGCATTTTGCAAGTATCAGGTTTACACAACGTTAGTGGGAGATATATATTCTTTCCTCATGGACCAGAGAGCGTCACCTTTTTTATGCAGGTAATTCAAGCTTTCTAATCCTGAGCTCTTCTGGTGCCCGTCTCTGGTCTTCTAGACTGCCTGCAGACCAACTGATAACAAACAGCCTCTGCCACTTTGATAACTAGATTTATCTTTTTTTTTTTGCTGAACGCGGGCCTCTCACTGTTGTGGCCTCTCCTGTTGCAGAGCACAGGCTCCAGACGCGCAGGCTCAGCGGCCATGGCTCATGGGCCCAGCCGCTCCAGGGCGTCTGGGATCTTCCCCAACCGGGGCACGAACTCGTGTCCCCTGCATCTGCAGGGAGACTCTCAACCACTGCGCCACCAGGGAAGCCCTGGATTTATCTTTAATGCAAGAAAAACTACATTGAATTTCTGTTGCAATTGTATCAGGACTTGGAAGGCCCTGGGTTTTTTTGAACCATGGTTTAAGGCAGGAAAAAGAAAAACTGGAAAGAAACTTGTCCCATCATAAAAAATACAAATGATGCACACTTTCAAAAGGCTTTTAAAAATGACCTGATTTCTAGTAGTTTTCAGCTTTTCATTTAAAATATTCTAAAATACTAAATGACATCTCTATAGGCATTGATTTAAAATATCGTCAAAAAATATTTTGATTAAACATCTTAAACAGCTCATATTTATGTCTCACATGAGGGATCCTGGCTAATCTGCATTAGTTTGAAGCTTCATTTTCATATTTCAAAGAATATACTTGATCATTGTCAACTGATAATTAAATGTTGATGTTTTTTACATATCTAATTTAATTTGAATGCTTAAATATTTTATGCTCTCTATAGGGACTTATATGTGATGACCATGATGAAGTTCTTTCTCAGGTTGAATGATTCAGTTAGCACTTTAAAATATAGCAAAAGCAAAAATTAGTAAATCTTAGTTTATTTAGCTTTTAAAGTTAACGTAAAAACAAATTATAATTTCACAAATTAAACTGGCATTGTTTTTCAGTAACAAGTTTTATCATATATGATTACATTGCTGAGGATTTTTTTTTTTTAGTTTTTGGCCTTTTATTTATTTATTTTTAAAATTTATTTATTTATTTAGCTGTGTTGGGTCTTAGTTGTGGCACACGGGATCTTTCGTTGTGGTGTGTGGGCTTCTCTCTAGTAATGGTGTGCAGGCTCTAGAGTGCACACGGGCTCAGTTGCCCTGCAGCATGTGGGATCTTAGTTCCCCGACCAGAGACTCAACCCGCGCCTCCTGCATTGAAAGGCAGATTCTTAACCACTGGACCACCAGGGAAGTCCCTGACCTTTTATTTTTTTAGTTAATATTCAATGTATGGACTTTTCAAAAATTGGTCATATACTATTATTTGTCCATTACTATAAGAAATACTTACTGAATGCTTGCCAAGTATCAGGTATAGTCGATATACTTAAGGTTCACTAGTGTAGATTAAAAACTCATGGGAGAGAAGGACTTTTACAAATTAAATCATAAATAATTATTTGTGAGTGTTAGAAAAGAACCAGAGTGATAGCAATTTGGTGATCTTTATTTTCGAGAGGGTAGGGATGATTTTACAGAAGAATTGTCATTTGTATTAATATCTGAAAGGGGAAGAGAAGGTATTCACATAAAGAGTAAGAGGGCTTATACTGTATGATGCAAAGGCCCTATGTGTGAAATAGTTTGACACTTTCAAAATACAGGAAAAATACCACTGTTGCTGGTTGCTGTGAACAGCAAGGGAGGAGATAAAGTCAGAGCTTTCAAGGGCATGCCAAGGATTTGGGATATTAAGTCCATAGGAAGTTACTGAGGGTTTTTAAGTAGGGGAGTGATGTGTGATGGGATTTCTGTTGTATTAAAAAAAAAAAAAAAAAAAAAGAAAGATCATCCTGGCTGCTACATGGAGAATGGAATAAGATGTGGCAGTAGTGAAATCTGGCAAACAATTTAGTAGGCTCTTTTAGTACTTCAAAGTAGAACATAGAGCATAGAGGATAAAATTTACAATGCATTTCATAATAAAAGTGATTGGATGGGATGATGGCTGTGTAGGGCAAGGTGGAGGATATGGAGGGATCAAGGTGATTCCAGTTTTTTTCTTTTGAGCCACGGATGGTGCTATATCTTCAGGTGAAGATCTGAGGAGAAGTAGATTTTTAGAGAATGATTAAGAGTTTAATTGTGGACATATTTTGCTTGAGAAATTCTGGGAAAAATTCTAGAGGAATCTCACATAGGTAACGATGTTTCAGAAAATTTCAGAAAGGAGGCCTGGACCCACATGTGTTAGTACCATAGAATATAGCTGTGGGTTCCTGCAATACTTGAAGTAAGTAAGATTGTCTTTAGTAAAATGTAAGGCAGACAAGAGCAGATTAATATTTAGATTCAACCAGAAAATACTCTGAATTCCTTACCTCTCTCTCCCTTTCAATAACTCATTCATTAATATGAGCTTTGCACAAAGGATTATCACATTCACAACAGCTGAATTACCATTATTATTATTATTTGGATCTCTGTTTAATGGATATGTTAATCTGGCAAAAAGAATTATTTTTTTAAATTGAAATTTGATATAACTTGTCTATAAAACCATCTGGGTGTGAATTTATTTTCGTTATTCTCTTTGACCTTTAATTGGCCCTCTCAATCTGAGGACTCATGACTTTCTTCCTTCCTAGGTGATGATCTGAACCAGTAATAACATTAGATCTGAGCAGGGGGGACTCTTATACTGGACATCACACTCAAAATCTCCACTAAACAATTCTTCAAGCCATGTTTTCATCACAGGAGTGAGGTCTACCTGCCCAGCCAGGGCCATGTTCTACCTCAGAACCACACTTCAGGGCACCTGGAAACCTTATACTTAGTCCAGATAGCCTCAGTATGCTCTCAGGGGTTGTGCTGCTCTCTTGTCCATCCTCCTGAGGGCTGACTGCTCCCTTGGTTTTACATTTTTTCTAGGGTCAAAAGTTAGCCAAGGATATCTGCTGTTTTCTTTTCTATCACAGTGTTGTTCTACACAAAATTAACTAATTCTTGACTGTGCTCTTGAATTTTTAGTTTACAATTCCTGTTAGACTGTAATAAGTCTCCCTTGTAGGATGGGATAGGAAGTTTTACTATGGTATATATACTAGCCTACTTTCAGGGAGACTGGAGGAAGAAGTCTGTTGCTAAGAGAGAATATTTGCCTTGTCCCTTGGGTATAGACGAAGGCTGCCCATTTTTCCCATTCTTTTCCATCTACTTAGAACAACTTCTTCTCCCTCTGCCCAATTTATGACAGTATTCTTCAAAGAGAAGGGAGGTATCTAGGTCATGAGTGGACCAGTCTAGGGATAAAGTGTAAACATCTAGCTTCCATGTTGTGGCACCCCAACTAAGTCTTGTTGCTTGCGTACAGGCTCCCTCTCATTTTCTGACATCATTATATACAGTCAACTTCAAATCACTACTCCCTTGTGCAGTATTGATCCTTGATGTCAAGTAAACAAGGCTTTTTGTTATGTTGGATTTTGAATCTACTTGAGCCATGGTTTTTATTTTTCTTACCCAGATGTCAAGGAGAAAACCATACCCAAGGGTCCTGCATTATCTACATAAGAGAAAATCAATACAAGGTACATAAAATAGATCCCCATGAAACACATCAGTTACAAGTTAGCAAATACAATGTGGGTTTTTTCTACATTGTCTTCATAAGTCAAGATTCCAGCACTTGGCATTTAACATGGAGTGATTCTTCTAGGAAGAAGTTTGTATCGAATAGTTCAGGAAACACCAGTGAATATCTCAGAGAGCTTAATTTCTTTATTACAGAAACTCCTGTTTAAAGTTTAATTTTTTAATAAAATCTTTCCCCTGTATGTTTGGCTTTTTTGTTTTCTGGACCTTAAGGATATTAGACTGCAAGTAACCTGTAAGAGCAGTACTCTGCTCTACAATACCATCTTTTCTTTGATGACTAGCTTAACATTGTCATGGTATCTGATATGGCAGGATTCTTCTCTATGAACATTTTCTTAGTTATCATTATTACCTATAGTTCATTTAAACTTTAGTCAAGGGTGAATTATAGTAGTTTTAGGTTTGCGAATATTTCCAATATTCAGCTTCTTCTTCCATCTCATACATTTTGCATTCTCTCTTTCAAGGACTTTTCACAATTTTAATCCACTATAGCTTTTTTGTTTGTTTGATTTTCCTTCTCCAGCATAATTATGGATTGATTTAAAATTTTAAATGTTCTTTACACAATTTACAGCATTTGGGACAGAAAGGAGAATCCATAGTGTGTACACAAATTCCTGATATCTTTTTACCTGTAGGAGTTTCTCAAAATTTTCCTGCAGTAAGTCTGGGGTAGGGTTTAAGGATCTGCCTTTTGTTAAACTTCCAGAGGATTTTTATAAAAATGTACATTAGGGAAACATGATTGTAATAAACAAAAATCCAATTTAAATCAGAAAACTTCGGTTTCAATTCAAGCTCTATCACTTAAAGCAAGTCACTTACCATCTTTGAACCTCAGTGACGTTTACTATAGAGAGTGATACCTACCACTTAGAGTTGTTGTGAGGAATAGAATTGATAATAACTGTGAAGCAAAGATAGATTGCCTGACTACTAATGTTCTATAAATATGAGTTCCTTTTCTTTCCTGAGCTTCCCAGATAAAGAGAAGGAATCCATTCTGGGAAACACATAGACACATTGCTGGTATGGGATCACTTGGATCTTGGGTCTTGTATAACCCTTCCTTGCCATTGTCACCTAGACTAACAAAATTGTCTGCAATTATGTTAATTTCCCTTGATTTTTATCTAGTACCTTCTGTGTAATATGCTACATTAGTTTGGATTTTCTCTAATTCTGATATGTAATGAAGACTCTGTTGCTGTGCTATGAGCACATCTGGGATGAAGTTTCAGACCACACTCACCAGGCTTAGACTTGCATAAAGGAAGGCGTTCCAAAAGCAGCTTGGAGATGGAAAACACCAAAAACCATAAAGGACTGAGGGGAACATAGTTCTGGGTCTAACTTAACTTTGTTTTATTTATTTTTAATTTATTTTATTTTATACTGGAGAGTCAGATGGAAAACTGTAGGCTCACTTTAAAAGTAAATTTTGGAAACATTCTGACTTTTAACTCATGGGGCTTTTTTGTTTGTTTGTTTTGTTTTGTTTTTGCATAATCCATGTAATTCACTACTATTCTGTTAAACTCTTCAATGTTTTTTATAAATTTTAAGTTTTTATAAGTAAGTTTTCCAAGTTTCTCATGGGTCGGTTAACCTGGTCACTATAGGGAAGATCAGATACTTGAAAAAATATATATATATATATATACCCATGTATAAGTACACATATATATATGTGCATACATAACTAAAACAGTGGCAAACACAGTTGTGCTGACCTGAATGATCAAAATTTATTAGACTCACATCCATTCACCATATTATAGCTTTATTACTCAGGCATTTAAACTCAATAACTATGTCAACTATCACTTAACTCTGCATTCATATAATTAAATATCAATTCTAAATTGATTAATTCAGAATTTTTTAGATTACAATTGAGTAATTCTATTTTGGTCTCTTTCATGAAACAAACATTTTAATTCACTTAAAAGATTTACTAAAGATGTTAATGATGTTCATTTGCAACATCTCACAAATATGCACTTGTAGAAGTAATGTATTTTCTGCTGCTTTTCTAATTTAAATTAATAGCTAAGTATAAAATTAAGTATTGAGTAATAAGTCTTCTATAATTGTTGCTATGAGAAATCCAAGTTTAAAAAAAAAAGTATTTCTAGTGCTCTAATTAAAAGCTAATGAAGATTAAAATGTTTTTAATTCCAATTTTCAATTATTTGAAGGTCATACTCCCTCAGATTGAAGATGCATAGATATTAAAATCAAACTGCCATTTTTAAACAGTGGAGTCATTAAAAAACAAAGCAAAGAGACAATAGCATTTTTTAATGCCATTTAACTACTAAAGAGTGAAATAGTTACACTCTGTGTATATGGAATGAAATAAACTGAAGTCTATGTTGGAGGTATGATAAACATAAAACTATGGCAGATATTTTATTTTTATGAGTAATTATATTATATGGATTTTTAAAATTCTAAGCCTAAGTCACAAGTTATGGTTATAATTATCCTAACAATGCTTGTACATGGTTTTAAATTGTAACTCCAGGAGGTTATTTTCTGGAGTTAAAGTTTCAAGTTAATTTGTGTTTTGTAAAAAAAATAAATAAGTTACATACAGATTGAAATATTTTCAAAGTAGCTTATTTCCCAGTATGAATACATTCTTATGTATTAAAGGTACATCTGTTTAGTTAACAAATACACAATAATGTTTACTCTCTAAAGATATGTATTATTAACTATATTGTGGATTTAAAAATACTATATTCTCTGATACATTCTTGTAATGCCAATTTGAATCTATACATTATTCTATATATAAAAATCAATAGCAATAAAAATCAGTTCAACATAATGAAATCCAAAGGTTCAAATTAATGAATACTGCAGTTCAGTGGAAACTGTGCTTTGGTAGAAACAGAGAGTTAAAATCTCGGTTGGGGAAAATAAAACTATTAGCTAATGTCAGCAAGACATTTTCCCACTATACCCATATCAACTACCCATGTTCACTTTAGACTCTCTGTTTTTATAAACATGTGAACTCTGTCCTTAGAGAATCAACTGTAAAATAAGTTTCAATTTTCTTTTCTTTCAGGCATCTTTATTTTCTGTTGTGTTGGCTAGAGAAAGACGTGAAGAAAAGGGATTTCACTCAATTATTTTCTTTACTCATCATCTGTCTCTTATTTCCTAAATGTCTGTATAAACTTCATTTCTCTTAACTAGGTTTGGACTTCCTTTTCTTAATGGAAGATTTCAATTTCTTCTTTACACAAAGAATTTAAGCCATCAGAGATGTACTCAAATGACTTTGTTGTCTCTTCTTAAAATAACAAAAGTAAAATCAACATCACATTCTTCCTTGTTCCCATTTAGTGTACAGGGTTAAATCTACCCAATCTACTCTTGATGAGTTCCTCTTCACTCCCACCTCCTGGGTGATCTAGCTTCACTCTTCAATGTCTCCTAATTAACTTCTTCTTCCTCCTAAGCACTCCCTTAACCTGTAAAATACAGTCGATCATTAACAACAGAAGTTTGAACTGCACAGGTCTACCTATGCATGAATCATTTTTACTAAATACATAGTGCAGTGCTACATGATCCTGTTGTTGAATCTGTGAATGTGGAGCCATGGATATGAATGGCTGACCGAAAAGGTACCTGTGGATTTTTGACTTTGTGGAGGATTGGTGCCCCACATGTTCAAGGATCCACTGTATTTCCAAACCTTTTTATGAAAAACAAAACAAAAACAAACAAACAAAAATACAACTTCCCTTGATCCTCCAGTTTCTAACTGGCCTTTCTTCACTTTATCTCAGACTTCTTGGATGGGATACTGTGATGCATCATCTGACACCAACTAATTCTCTGACATCAGATGGGTGTCCAGCTATTCAATTCAATTTTGACACTAACTACCAGGAGTTAGTGTAGACCCTACAGGTTCAGAGCTCAGTCTCACAAGACTGCCCCAACTTCAAATGACAGTTACAACTCTTTTTTTTTTTTTTTTTTTTTGCGGTACGCGGGCCTCTCACTGTCGTGGCCTCTCCCGTAGCGGAGCACAGGCTCTGGACGCGCAGGCTCAGCAGCCATGGCTCACGGACCCAGCCACTCCACGGAATGTGGGATCTTCCCGGACCGGGGCACGAACCCTCGTCCCCTGCATAGGCAGGCGGACTCTCATCCACTGTGCCACCAGGGAAGCCCACAGTTACAACTCTTGAACCACTCACACTTCTGACTGACTGGCTATAAATGGGGATTTCTATGGCTCCATCCTCAGGTTCAATAATTTGCTAGTATGGCTCACAGAGCACCAGAAATCACTTTACTTGGGCTTATTGGTTTATTCTAAAAGTTACAACTGAACAGCCAGGTGAAGAAATACATAGGGCAAGGTCTGGAATGTCCTTGAGTACAAGAGCTTCTGTCCCTGTGGAGTCAGGGTGTGTGGCACATCAAGCTCTCCAAACGTTGTTATTGAAGAGTTTTTTTTTTTTTTAAAGATTTTTTTTATGTGGACCATTTAAAAATCTTTATTGAATTTGTTACAATATTGCTTCTGTTTTATGTTTTGTTTTTTTGGCCATGAGGCATGTGGGAGCTTAGTTCCCTAGCCAGGGATCAAACCCACACCATTGGAAGGCGAAGTCTTAACCACTGGACCACCAGGGAAGTCCCTGAAGAGATGTTATTACCCTGTCTCCAGGTCTCCTTCCTTACCTTGAGGTCAGGGTGGGACTGAGAATTCCTACCTTCTAATCACATGTTTGGTGTTTCTGGAGACCAACCCCATCCTGAGGCTATCTAGGGTCCCCACCCTTAGTCACCTCATTGAACCAGAGACAGATGAAGTATATTTCTTATTATGCCACAGATACCTTACATGTCCTGTCTCAAATTTTTTATTTTCTTTTGACTTCTTAACTTACTGCAATAGTGTTTCCACCACCACCATTTCACTGAAACTAGTTAATAGATTTCTTACATAATAAATTCAATAGATATTTTAAATATTTAGTTTTATTCGACTTCCTTCCCACATTTGGTATTATGGATCATTTTCTCCTTACATGATGGTTTTTTCCCTCCACGACTTCCATGGTCTTTCTTTCCCCTCCTTTTATATCTCTGCCTTTCAAGTCTTACTTGCCCTTTTGGATTTTTTTTCCTTTCCCAATCTCTCCACCCTTACCTGAAATCAGTGGTTTGCAAGTGCCTATTTGGTACTGTTATGTGTCTTATTTTGTCCCATTTGTGTTATTACTAATAAAGTACTACTTTTAATTATGTCACTCCTATTTGCTAGCATTATTTTTATACAAAATATTTCAAATTACAGAAAAGTACATAGAATAATGTGATAAATGCTGTGACCCCCCCCCCCTTCCTGAATCCATCCTTACTTCTCATTTTAAAATGTTTGCTTGTGCAAAAGTGTAAAAGCTAATTAATATATACTGATTTGGGATTTCTGTGTCATAATGTATGTGTTACTGAAAGTGGGGGTCTGGCCGCTCACCACTCAAAAGCCAATAAAGAGGCAAGTTGCCAGAAAGGAAAGTCTGCTTTATTTCAGGTGCCAGCAACCAAGGGGGAAGGTGGACTCCTGTCCAAAGGCCGATTCCTTCTCCCCACTTTGCCCCCCACTGACAATCAGTGGACAAGGGCTTTTACAGGCAGAGGGAGGGGCTTAAATGTAGAAAAAGGACAGTCAGCTCTGACAGTCATCTTGAAATTGGTCACATGATGGTCTGACTGGTGTCATCTTGATTGTTTTAAGCACAGTTAATCTTCAGTTCCAGGGTTGGTTTGTTCCCACTTCCTTGAGTCCAGTTCTCAGGATTGTGGCAGTTATGTCATGGCTACAGTCTAGTTAATTGCTTCCACCTAGTGGGGGTTGCAGTATCTATAAGACGGCTTATGAGATATGGCTCAGAATATTATCTGTAGCCCTTGAGAAAGAACTACAGGTCCTTGACTTTACTTAATGACTAAACCATTATTATTTGGTCTCCTTTAACTGTTTCCTTTGTTTCTGCATTTTCTTACTTCTCTGATTAAACTTATTTTTTTGGCTAAAGTTTTTCCACAGACAAAAGGCAGGTGGAGGACATGGCGGGCAAGGACCATAGGGTCCTGCTCCATTTCATAGGTACACCTTCAAGTTTATTAGGTATTGCCAAAATGTTTTCCATAGTGGTCACATGTAGTATGCTACCTCCTATCATATTTATAGTAGCCACTTCCCTCCATCTACACCGACACATATTGGCAATATAGATAGCGGTTAAGCACGTATGCCTTGGAGTTCAATCTTGGCTCTGACATTTATTAGCAATGAAACATTGGACAGGAATTTAATTTCTCGGTTCCTCAGTTTCCTCATCTTAAAATGAGAATAGTATAATACTGTCAACTGAAGAAAAATGAAAAACCTAAAAGGTGCTAGTTATGTTTTATTTGGGGACCTTACTGAGGACTATAGCTCGGGAGACAGCCTCTCAAATATCTCTGAAGAACTGTTCCTAAGAGGTAAGGGAGAAGTCAGGATATATAAGAGTTTTTGCTGGAAAACAAAACAAAACAAAACAAAACAAAAAGAATTCATGTAGTCAAACGTCAAAAGAATACTGCTAATCACAAAAAACAGACATCTCAGGTTAATGTTTAGTGCTTTTCTGTGTATGGGAAGATGAAACAGTCTGAGCTCATTGAAATTATTCCTTACATATGTATCTTAACTATCTAGGGCCAGTATCCTGTTTTTCTCCATTCTGAATCCTCCTCAGGGCACACTGTCTAGGTGGGCAGCTGCAGTGTCTGATGGCTTGGTGGTGGGCAACACTCTTTGTTTACTACAAGGGCAGGCAACATCCTTCGTCCCCAGTACCTACTTCATAGAGCTACTGTAATGATTACATGATTTATTAAATGTATAAATGTTAGAAGGATTCTTGGAAAATAGCTGACTAAGGATTAACCATTTTACTCTTGTTGCTATTATTGCTGTCAGGAAAAATAGTGAAGATGTTACATGTTCAAGGTTGCATTCCAGAGAGGTTTGAATTCCAGCTCTACCACTTATTCATGACTTATCTGGGCCTCGGTTTTCATATCTATAGAAGGGAAATTACAACTTCTAGCTCGTAGAACTTTTTCATGAGCTACTGAATTAATCCATGAACAAGCATAAAACATCTGGTGTTTAGTACAGACTCAGTATTCACAACTGACATCATTATCGTTGTCATTTTTTAATGGCTGGAATGATAGGTATGAACTGTTTTAATTTGCATTTTTCTGATTACTGGTAAAGTTGAGCATCTTTGCAAACAGATATTGATAGTTTGGATTTTCTTTTATATAAATTACCCATTGTAGGGTGATCTAAGGACTTAGCATTTCTTCCACAAATATCTGATTTGACAGTACTCAATTCAGAAATAAACGTGGACGAGGCTGTACAAGCCTGACTCAACCATAGTCAACTTCTTGAGGACTGACAGTATATCTCATTCCCCTGTTCATTCCCTGCTTCTGGTCCAGTGGCAAGAATATAGGAGGTGATATACATACATACATACATACATAAATACATATAGTGCCTGGAGCATTTAAGTCTTATATAAGTACCAGTTATTGTACTGCCCTATGCCCCCAACCTTTTGGTCATACTAATTTCTAACTGCCAGTATCTGCATCTCCACGCCTACTGGAAAAATTGACCAGATTTGTGGAGGGTCCATGTACTGTCTGTGGCAAGCCAGAAGTACCAGGGAATTAACACCCCCCAGCCTCCCAGGGGAAGCCCTCAAAATATGACTTGGTTTCTGACTCCTCAGGCCTCTGATTAGTTTTCTTTCAATCTACATAGACTGCCGGAAGCTTGCTGGTTCCTTGCCTCAGAAGTGGCCTTTGTCTGGGCCTTTTGTGTAGATCTTCGGTTTCCTCTCCTGCAGTCAAAATAGCCAAAGGTTCTGAGTTCAGTGGAAGCTGCAGAGTATCTCCTCACCATTCTATTGTTTCTCTATCTCTACAGTTTTTCCTCCTTAAATCCCATTCACCTCAGCAGCTGTCCCATGACTTTAACCATGTGATTTTAAATTTTATGTGGCTTTTCTAGTTATCTGTCTGTAGCAGTTGTGATGTCTGCCTTGGTCCTCACTACCAGAGCCAGAAGAAGAAGTCTCAGTTTTTGTTTGTATTCTATTATGTGAGTCAAATAATATGGGTTGTATACTGATTCTTATTTATTTTGTGAAATTATACCGACTTTTGAAAATGAACATCATGTGTTTATTTAATAAAGAATAGACATTGTCTTTGTTCTTTCTTTTTCCACTGTATGGTTTAAATGCCTACTTGATCTGTCAGTTTCTGAGTGGTCAACTTTCTATGATGTGGCTTTTAAAATTTAACTTAGTGGGATGTCCCTGGTGGTCCAGTGGTAAAGAATCCGCCTTCCAATGCAGGGGATATGGGTTCGATCCCTAGTTGGGGAGCTAACATCCCACAGGCGCACGGGACAACTAAGCCCTTGCGCCACAACTACTGAGCCCGCGTGCCTCAGCTAGAGAGCCCACACGCTCTGGAGCCTGCGCACCACAACTAGAGAGAGAAAACCTGCATGCCACAACTAGAGAGAAGCCCGCACACTGCAACGAAGAACCCATGCCCCCCAACGAAAGTTCCTGCATGCTGCAACTAAGACCCAAAACAGCCAAAAAAAAAAAAATTATAAATAAATAAATAGAAATAGCTTTAAAAAAATTAACATAGTAATTCAACCATTTTGATTTTATCCATATTTTAAGATAATTTGTTATGCTCATGCGTGTTCAGGATTGTTATTTCTTATTTCTTTAATGACTAATGATATATTTATATTTATTAAAGAATAACAATCATTTTGCCATAAATCTCTTTCCTTATATTAATATAGTTCTATCACATTCTTGCATTGTATGCTCCTTAGGGGATGTATTTTATTATTTCTTTAATTTCATTCTTTCTTGTTAGCTATGTTTTTAGTGACCCTTTAAAAATTATGTAGTGACACATTTGTATATTTGTTAATTTTTTATTGAAGTCTAAAAGTCTTTGCCTCATAACTAGCAGTTTAGTCCATTTATCACTGTTCTGATAGATTTGGAATTATTCATAATATCTTGTTTTGTGCTTTTCAATACCATGACACTTCTTTCCATTTTTCTCTCTTCCATTTGGTTCTATTTATACTACTTATGTTATTGTGTTCTTCCTTTTTTCTTTCATTTTTTTTTTCTTTTCTCTCCTTTCTTATAATATGACCATCTTGTATTGTTCTCTTCCCCCTCTGCTGCTTTGGAATTGTACTCATTTTGATTCCTACAGTAATTTCCCTTAAGTATTTTCAAATTTCTTTGGCCTTAAATAGTTTAAAGTTAGCACTGTTTCTATGGCCTTTCTATTGCCTTTCTGCCACCTCATCGCAGCCGTCCTTTCATGTTATTCTGATTTACTATATTATTTGTGTTTGGCTCCAAAGTATTTCTTTGTTTCTTGCACCTGAGGATTCTTTTTTAATAGCCTCTTTAAACCTCTATAAATATATTGTTAGTCATTGATATGGAGGGATTATGTAGTCTCTAACGATTATGTGTATATATGTGTAGACATACACATATGCATAAGCTCTGTTTTATCCATGTATTTGAAGTGGGATATGAGGTCTTATAGTCCTCATTATAGGCCTACATATGGCAAAAATCTATCAACTTAAAAAGAAAATTAGAGAAAATTTAGGAGTACCATTCTCATTCACTTGCATTCCCATATGCTATTTGAGAAGTTTAGTTAATAGTAGAGCTTTACTCAATAACTAGGAATTGCACATAATCTGAAACTGATTTAGTTATGGCCTAATATGCAGGGATTGGCACTATTATGTACCCATTATTAATTGTGATAGTGCTTCATATTTTCAAACATATTTGTAAAGTTTCAGT
>RJWK010002663.1:55475-68973 GCA_004363435.1 Platanista minor
TTTTTTTTTTTTTTTTTTTTTTTTTTTTTTTTTTTTTTTTTTTTTTTTTTTTTTTTTTTTTTTTTTTTTTTTTTTTTTTTTTTTTTTTTTTTTTTTTTTTTTTTTTTTTTTTTTTTTTTTTTTTTTACGGTACTCGGGCCTCTCACTGTCTTGGCCTCTCCGGTTGCGGAGCACAGGCTCCGGATGCACAGGCTCAGCGGCCATGGCTCACGGGCCCAGCCGCTCTGCGGCATGTGGGATCCTCCTGGACCGGGGCACGAACCCGTGTCCCCTGCATCGGCAGGCGGACTCTCAACCACTACGCCACCAGGGAAGCCCGAGAGTGATTTTTTAAATATCACTTTTATCTGATTCCATCCTTGGCCCATTCATCTTCTTTTTCCACACTCTGATAATCACCCTGGTATATTTCCACTGTCATAGTTGTAATCACATTCCTTGTGTTTCCCATCTAACTGATCTTCAAACTGAGAGATATTTTCATTTGAATGAGCCACTGGTACCTCATACTCATCAAGACACAGCTTGAGCAATTCATCTCTGCACTAAACTCTTTGTTTCTTCATAGTGTTCCCATCTTGTCAGTTACCCAAAGTCATTATTTTTAAATACTGTGTTTGAATTCATGATTTATAATACTATAAATGTAAAGTCATATCAAAATAGTTTTTACTTTGCATATAATCAAACCGTTATTCAGGGCAGATTTATTACAGTTGAACTCCTTTTATATTTATGGAATAAGAAAGACATGTCTTTTTCTTACCTAACTCTTACAGTATAAAAATGTTGATTGAGTTTCCATCCATTTTTTAAACATATGAAATAGCGAATTGAAAGATTTTTGCCACTTTTAACCAGAATATGAATGTTCTTATGAATAAGAACATGCAGAAAATATATTAAAAAGACACAAAACCACATGCATTATTTAACCATAACTTCAGGTATCTGAACTGAAATTCAGTAAGTATTTTAAGTAATACTTGCTGGAGTCTCTTTTAGGAATGTACTTAATTTTCCACTTAGGAATTCCAGATGTTGATCAATGCCGTGGCTTAAACTATATAAAGACAGCTTACATTTCTTGACCATATTTTTGAATGCTCTGATGGATTTTCATATTATGCTTAGTTATGACAAGGACTGAGATGCAAAATATTCTATTAGAAAAGTATTCTCTCAGATACTCTCACTATAGTCCTAGCAAACAAATTTGCATACAACAAATACATATTCAATTATAATGTAAATATGCACTTGGGTGCAGTAGGAATACTGATATACTGCATTTATTATAATAACTATTCTGTATTTAGTGCTTTGTACAATATGAGCTCCAAGTGTTTTAAAAAGAATGCTGCTCTTCTCTCTGTTCTCTGGAGGGAAAATTTAAGGAATGATGTTGAGCAGAACAATACAAAAGGAAAGGGAAAAAATGTATTTCAACTAATTATTTCCCATTATTTAGATTAAATCGAAGTACTTGGGGGTTTTTCAATGTATATAATACAGTAAAAATACTGTCTTTCCTTGATTTTTCTTACCTTTTTTATCTCTTATGTTTCTTCTCCATCCACACACATTTAAGAACCTGCCCACTTTGCTGTCATGTTCTTAACAAAGCCAGTATTTATCTTAAAATATATATCCACTTTTGAGGTTAGTAATGTTTTGAATTCATTTAATATTTATTTGAAGAATACATATTAAACACCTATTACATATCAGGTACTGTACTAAGAATGGGATCATGGAAACATGACAGAGTTCCTGCTCTCAAGGAGCTCATAATGTGGTGAAGGAGACACACATGTGAAGAATAATTCTATTACTTAATTCTATAATGAATCAATGAGAAATACATGCCTTAATAAGAAGGCCACTAGAGACCAGTCAAGAGACCCTTCACAAAAGAGGTGGTGTCGAAGTCATCCTGAAGGACAAATGCTGTGCCAAACAGAAGGCATGACATGTGTACAAGCACTGAGCTATGACAACTACATTTATGGAGCACGTTACAGTTTAATGGGGAAACCGTTGGTAAAATCCTTCTAAGGACATAAGCTAAAAAATTGTTCATGAGACTAAAGTATTCTCATTTGTATGTTGAAAGTGTTAATTATATGAACAGCATCACTTCTAAATTAAACATGTTAATTATGTGGTAATTACAAATCAGAGAAAAGAGGATGAGCCAATTATCAGAAAATGACCAGTTTTAAAGTGAACTATTAGTAACAGTCTCTTGAAAATGAGGGTGCATGGTAAAACATGTCTCAGAGTGAGTGGAACTGGAATTATGCAGCAAAGAGAAATAGAACTTAGTTATGACAATTGGATAAATTAGGTAATAAACAATAAGAAAGTCACTGCCCAGTGGCCATGTGGCTGCCTCTGTGCACTTGAAACAAAACATACAGCAAAAGTGAGATAATTACATAAATTCTAAGCTCCAACTAGACATCAGAAAGGGGTTGCTAATATTGATAGGGCATTGGTTTAAGATCTGGGCAAGAATGACTGAGTTGCAGCTGGAAAATAAATTGACAATATAAGGACAGAATTAGAAAACCAACAAAACTGGCTGACTGTATTTTAATCACCAAGCGAGATGATTTTCGCAGTTTTATGGTTTCTGTCTAGTGAATACTTTTCTTTTTTTACTTGTGCTGTTCCTTTTTCTTGAATGGTCATATAAAATACTCTGTGTCCTTCAAAGTCAGTTCAAATATTACCTCTTCTCTGAGGTCTTCCCCAACTTATTACCCTCTCCGCACATTCAAGCGAATGTGGAAATCAGCCGTTACATTTTTACTTTCTGCGTAGAAGTATGTACATTTCTTATGCTAAAAGGCATCACAGTGTATAGTTATTTAGGGTCTGAGGCATGTCCTTTTGAAAATGTTCCATTTCAGATTCATAAAGTTGACATGATTATAAGTTTATTTAAAATCAAGGACTGCTTTTAGCAGAAAAAATTTAATTTGAAAGAGAGTAACAAAAAGGAAAATAAATTTGTATATGTGTTCATTGATATAATTTCTTCAAAATGGGGATATTCTTTCCAATAATTTTCTCTACATTATATGATACAGCTTAGCTTCAGCTATATTCACTGTGTGAGGTGTAAAGACTCCTAAACTGTTAGACAGGGCTCTCTCTAATTCTGAATCTGTATAATTTAGCAGTCATTCAGCATATAACTTCTATTCTTTGGAAACATTAGTTTGTAATTTGAGGATTGAAATTTTCCCTATGTTTACTTAATATTTATTAAGTTATTATGCCCCCATATCACTTTCAATATTGACCTTCATTTGCTCATTTTATTCTAGAATAGCAAGTGATGGCCTTTTCTGTCATCTTCACTTTTAACAGTCATGGTCATATTTCACTCTTAGAGGTTTAGGCTACCCCCTGTACAGTGATTGATTATATGCAATACTGAGAATTCTGAAGAACTGGTAGAGATTTACAACCCTTTCTGACTCATAGCAGGAAAATTTTTTAAAGAAATAAGCATAATTATATCTTTCCCACAATATTAGCATTCCTGCATTTTTCATGGCATCTCTGACTTAGAGTAAATTTTATTTTATTACAATGCATTTTTTCCAGACCTAAATGGCACATGCTTCTTTTCCCCCTCTGAGTTTCCTTAGGTCATGCCTTATATGTCTTATATAATTAATTTATCCCATTCATTGTTCATGTCACTGAGCATGGTACTGACTACAAGGAATTTTTTAGTCAGGATTGCTTTGGATTCTCACCTATCCTATTGTTCAGATGTCATGGAGCTATACAGTGGAAGACTCTTCACACACATAATATTTTGATTGCTGTGCACCATGGATCACATTTGAAAGAATATTCTACAACAATGACCTCTTTGTGAATTTAAAGGCCCATAACAGCTTTAATTACTCATTTTTATTACTAACTTAAATAGTTAATACTGTGAAGAGATTGCTTTTTAGAGATAATTAACAGTAATATGATTTCTCTCAGTGTAATATTCCTCTAAGATATATAAACAGGACACTATAATTTTTAGTCCATTCTAATAATAACCATTTATCATAACATTATTAGAACACATTATATTAGCATGGGTATATCTATTTTTATTCTCTCTGTGACCCTAATAAAACCTGCATTCATATTATTATTATTTCTTGAATTAATTTGTGCTTTTCCCTTTTTGGGGAAAGAAGCTTTCTGAATGTTTTGAACCTGAAGTTAAGCAAATAAGGTTATGTTCAGGGAAAGAGTCCCAGGACCTAGGACATCTCAGATTCATGGCTGTTTGGTTGAACACATGTTTTATGGCCTTAAGTAAGTTACTTCAACTCTCTGAAAGTAGGTAAAATTAAATGAAAGAAATATACAGCTTGGGAAAAGTTATAGTAAGATGTAATTTACATGGATGTTTTGGTTACTTAGAAAATTCACTTTCCTTCTGAGGGGGTAAAGGAGGATAGCAAGGAGTGTAAAGATGTCAGAGGTGAGTAGCACACCTGAGATTAAAGAATATATAAAGTGCGATTAGTTTGAAGGAAGACACCATCATCTTATCAATACTTATAGTTTCTACCATGGTTCCTGCCCACAGGAGTTCTTCTACAGGCATTTGCTGCCCACTCTATTATTGCACTTGGTGAGTCACATTTATAAATGGTAAAATCCTAGATAGCATAGATTATAATAGTTTATAGACTATGTATATTTTTGATTATGCTTAGAAATACAAACCATATATATTTTTTTGCAATTTACATTAAAAACTCATGCATAATATCTTTTATGAGAAATATCAGAAAAGCCTTTCTAGGTAATATTCCTAAAACAATAGGAATTGTAAAAGATACATAAAAATGAAAATAGTAATCCTTGATATTGCTAGTACATATTTCCATTTTCTGCAGAGTTAAATAGATTACACTTTAAATAGTATTTGACAATGCCTTTTGAACAAGCGTACAAACATTGCAGAATGTTAAACTCAGGCATTAAATAGATATGATCAGACTTATTTTTAAGGAAAATTAACTTCTTTTGTGTATATGGTATTAATGCACTTTTCAAGGAGTAAGTCCACTGATACTCCTGCCATGACCTAATTTTTCCAAAACTAATTCAATGTGAAAGTCAACTGGCCACAGTTATCTGGGTTTTTTCTTTAATCATAATATTTATGTCATTACTTCCTAAAGACACAAAAAACATGCTCATCCAGCTCAGTAGTGTGTCCTCTGATGTAAGCAGAATATTCTTGAGTTGTAAATAATTATACTTTTGTTATTCTTGAGTAATTGCATGCACTTTGGAACCAGAATAACTAATTCTAATAAATGAAGTGCTGGGTGGAGTGTAGTTCAGCAAATTGGGGCAGAACGTGAAGCACAACTTCTTAAAAAAAGACCTAGCTTAGCATACCATTTGACATGTCTCAACTGAATCAAACCAAACATGTTTTCCTGCAAAGAACTGACTGATGTCAGTTACATTGAATACATTGTTGTTGCAGAAATGATTCAAGATAAGCTATAGTATGCCTTCATTCAACAAAACACTTAGCAATTATGTGCCATGCACTGCTGTAGGCATGTGTGACACAGTGTGACAAACCTTCAAAGAGTCTTGTCTTCAAGAATAATGAAGTTAAATGATATGAGAGAAAGCACTGCATTTCTGTATTTGTTACAGTAGAAAGTGTCATGTTCTGACAAAATCCATATTTTTTTACACAAGTTTCTGGCAAGTGAAACTAAAACAAAGGAAAAGATGCTTTTCCCCACTTGTCAAAATGTGCCGTATGGACTAATAGCAGCCTTGTCTATACTGAGTTTTTTATTGTATGAACTAATGAGCATAGGGTCATGAATTTGATTCTTTTGTGAATCCAGTACTGCCCTTTGATTGCCTTGGGCAGTAGGTAATTCGGCGCCCCTACTTTAGATTGCCTTTCTTGACATTTTGGAATCTTTGTCTACTGCCAGGGGCTGGATAGGGATGACAGTGCCATCCACACTGACATCCTCTCCAGATAAGTATCCATTTGAGCCCTAACACCTAATTTTCCCTTTCAGGTCATTCTCTGATACTTTACCCCATATGTTGAATCAACGAGATGCTTCAAGGCATTCTGAAAGTCACTCTTGTGGGTCCTCCTTGGGGGATGCTCTAGGAGGATGGCCTGATAAGCAGATCACTACCACTGGCTGGCATGGTATTTTTTCATAGGATCAAGAGACATCTGGCCATAATAGTGGTTTTGTTATGCTGCTTTGCTGACCAATAATGTTTATATAAACAGAAGCCCTCCAAAAATAGTTTCTGAGGACCCTGCACATACTGGGGGCAACCATGTATTGATTAATCAGCTTTTCATCATTCTTTAACAGGGAATATAATATTCACCCTGATCAATGTTCTTACAAATGGGTTCCACTAATAGCTCTCCTCTTGTTGTCTTCTTTATTATAGAATTATTTCTCTTAATTTCCCTTGTTATGGTTTGTGTTTTCTCAGGAGGTAGTGAAAATCCATGCTCATGTGCTCATTCTGCATTTTAAATGAAAAATTATCCCTTTATGCTAACAATAAAATTATGCTTTTTGCTTAAGTAATTTTTGAATATATTTCTGTTACTTTAAACAGAAAAAGATTACTTGAATGTGCTTAATTGTCAGGCTTAAAATATAAGCAATTAGCAACTTTATTGTGTTGTTTTTCTAAGTTTAACTGTGTTCTCAGCATAGGTTATAACTCATTAGTCTGAGGCACAGATTCTAACATCTAGGTTATCATGGTAGTCAGATCCTGAAATAATTAAGGCTGTATATGGAAAGAATGAAACAAGGAGTTGGAGGAAATATATGCAACATATAATATACTGCCCCTACCTTTTTATAGAATTAACAGCAATGTGCATTAAAACATTCATGTATGGTAAGTAAGAAATCAGAAGATGTGGAAGAGGAGTTAAAAAGGGAGAAAAGAGCAAAGAAACAGGAATGTCATCTTTGTGGGTGTGTATTTAGTACCTCCTAACTAGATGGAGGACATAGATGATGTTTTTCCAGTACATTTTCAGGTGATCCCAAGACCCAGGGCAGTTTGGGGAGACTATGTCTTAAATACCCCAAATTACTATTTTCTTAATGAAAGAAATCCATGTGCATGTGTATAAACAGGGTATTTTGGAGATTATTTAATGGCTTTGGTAACTTGGTTTTACTTTAGCAACTTGAAGAACCAACGTGAACTAATAAATTTGACCTAATACTCAATGGAACAAGACTGACTGGAAGTAACTGAAAACTTGGATGATGGTGACCATAACATGTTAGAAGCTATTATAGTCAAAGAAGAGGAACAAAACGCAGTTTAGGAAAACACAATTAAAAGTGCCAAGTCAAGATAGGATTGTTTTAATGCCAAAGATTTTAAATAGAAGAATAGTGGAGAGTGATGGAAGGAACTTGACACTAAAATTTGGGCAATAAAAACACAAATGGTGGGCTTCCCTGGTGGCGCAGTGGTTGAGAGTCTGCCTGCCAATGCAGGGGACATGGGTTCGTGCCCTGGTCCGGAAAGATCCCACATGCCGCGGAGCAGCTGGGCCCGTGAGTCATGGCCGCTGAGCCTGCATGTCCGGAGCCTGTGCTTCACAACGAGAGAGGCCACAACAGTGGGAGGCCTGCGTACCGCAAAAGAAAAAAAATACCCACAAATGGTACTGAGGGGGTGATATGGAAGGAGCTTAACACTAAAATTTGGGCAATAAAAACATAAATGGTACTGAGGGGGTGATATTTACATAAATACACATTTTCAACAACTGTCTTTGGGAGGCTTCATTGTGCCAAGATACCGTGCTAAGCCTCACAACACAATTGTGATCAAGACAGACCAGATCCTGCCCTAAAGAAGTCCACTTTCTAGTGGGATAAATGGCAAGGATGGTGTAAGTTCCAGCATGGCCAAAAAGTCCAGTGTTCCACTTGCATTCCATATGGGAATGTGTGTCCTGGACTTCTAATCCACCCTATTCAGATTCCTTTTCCTAGTAACACCATACCATGCTAAAGGTGACAAAATTTATAGTGAGAATGAAACCCATACTCTGGAACACTTGATTCTCATTATTTGCAGATTCTGTATCTGAGAATTTGCCTACTAGCTAAAATTTATTTATAACCCCCAAATCAATATTCATAACACTTAACATGGTCATTTGTAGACATGTGCATGGACAGAGTGGTGAAAAAGTTGAGTCTCCCCAGGTGAACATTCTCAGATGAAGTTGAATAAAATGACTCTGTCTTCCTGTTTCATCTCTCACACTGCAAAGAAGTGTCCTTTTCGCAGTTCATTCAGTGTCATGTTTTTCTCATTTTTGCTTTTTGTTGATTCTGCTGTTAAAAATGGCCCCTAAAACCTAGAGCTAAAGTGCTGTCTAGTGTTCTTTAGTACAAGGAAGCTGAGATATGCTTTATGGTGACAGTACAGGTGTGTTAGATAAGCTTTATTTAGATAAGTTACAGTGCTGTTGATAGTGAGTTCAGGGTTAATGAATCAACAATATATATTAAATAAGTTGTCTTTAAACAGAAACACACATAGAATAAAGTTATGTATTGGTCAGTTGACAATAGGCTGGCAGAAATCTAACTCTGTATTTTCCCTAAGAGCCATTATAATTTGGTATTTGCTAATTAGTGCTCCCTTGCCTTTTAGCTAACAAACTACTGCAAATTGACTGTATATTGTTTTCTTATAGTTCATGTAAGTAACATACAATCATTCAGTAATTGTGCTTAGTGTTCATTCATAGCCCTATTTTCTTAAAAGTTGGTGAAATTATTAACCCTTGCTCCCACCAGCAAACTCCCTGCCCCTTAGCAAGAGCAGAGCTATCTGACCTTGTTTGAGTCTCCTCCTTTTATTGTTTAAATATATTGACACTTTTTATCCACATTTTCTGACCTACTTTCCAACTGCTCCATATCCTATCTTACTATGGCTGCTTCTTAATACTGGAAGTGATTAACTTACTGCAGAGACCTTTGGATTTCTCCTTAGGCAGTAGGTCTTGGTTCATTTATTAAAGTAGTGACTTTCTGTCTCAAGTATATGGAGTTTATCAACTGTATTTCTATTACTGTCACTATTTCTCTTCTTAACTGCCCTGCTCAAAATCCATGCAAATGCTGAATGTCAAGAAAAAAAAAAACAGTTTTTTTTGTATGCAAACTCACTCCATCAAGGTGCTTTGCAAAAACATCTATGAATACCCACTTTCACTTTGATGGGGTTTTATAGATCATTTCAATTTTAGTCAGAGTGAAAAAAAAAAGAAAAGAAAAGAGAACATCATCTAGGCTGCAGTCTGGGTGACCTTGTGTCATTATTATTCAAAAACCCTTTATTCTAAGATTGTTTCTTGTCTCTTTCAATAAAGCAGTTGGTGGAGCTACTATAAACCAAAGGCACAATTCTGTAATAACAGCTGGAAAAATCTAAAATTCAGAATAAACTATAGATTGTGTAAACTGGTAGGCAACCAAAAATGGAGTTTATAAATTTGGTTTATTCTAAGCTAAGGAATCATGTCAATAGTTGAGAAAAATATAGACCATTTTTTCCTTTCTGTTTATTCAATTTAAAAGAAAGATTTATCTGTAAAAATTTTTTTAAAAGTTGAGAGGAAATTGAAGTCAAAGATATTCAGACTGAAAGGAAGAAAGCTGAATGCCGTTAAAATGGTAAAGATTCAGGCCCAGACATATTATTGCCTCAGGTACTAAAGAGGGTATTGGATATAATCATGGAATTATGTGCAAAGACTCAAGATCTGAGTACATTTCTGAAAAAGTGAAAAGGATGATTTTAGAAAATACAGTGTAGAGAAGCATGTGATCAAATCTTATAAAAATTCTGAAGTTATCAGATTAAGTGGTCTTTAAGAACTTAAATATGGAAGCCCAAGTTGCCAAAAGTCAACATGCATTCCTTTATGATAGATCATAACCAAGATTTTTAAGGCTACTTTTTAAGCCTATTAAGTTTATTAAATTTAATAATTTGAGTTTCATTTATTTGTATTCTAACAAAGTCTTTTTAAATTTACTATATAGTTGTAGCCTAAGATCATAAATATGGATTCCATGATTTTAAAGTTTGGAGAATAGACCCTTGGTTGAACCATCTCAAGCAGGTTGCGGTATTCACACTTATGAATCTTAGGGTCTAGAGCAAGGGTTGGCCAAATATGGCCGCAGACCAAATCTGTCTACTACCTGTTTGTGTGCTTCCCACAAGCTAAGCAACTTTTTTACATTTTGAGCAGTTGTAAAAAAATCCGAAGAAGAATAATAGACAGAGACAGTATATGGCCCACAAAGACTAAAATATTTATTTTCTGCATCTGTCCTTTTGACCGAAAAGATTTAGCAACCCCTAGACTAGAGAACAGTTTCTGCCTCTATATTTTCAGGACTCTGTCCTTGAGCCAGTGCTGTTCTGTATTTGATCAACAATCTGAAGAAATCTGAAGTGTACTTGTTAAGTGAATGGATGGTAAAACCTGGGAGGGCTAGCTTAAAATGAGAGAGTATCTACACAAATATATACAAGCATACAAACACACACATACCAGCTGGAACAAAAAAAGTATCTAGAAAATGGAATTTAGTGGCTACTTATATGTAATATACACAATGAAATATATTAAGTGAAAATGGCTTGATGGCTGTACGCTTGGATAATTTGAAATGTTATGATGCTATTTCAGATGTGACCCATTCCTATTTTACTTATTTATACTTATAGTTATCATCTATCTACCCTCCAACCAGAAGCTAATGATTCATGTAGACAAAAATAAAGCAAAATTAATAATGTATGTCTCACATCTTGGCTAGTAAACAGCCTGGAATATTATTGGCACTAAATACTTAGTCACTAAATTTAGTCACTAAATTTATTAGTCAATAAATAAATGAAATAAAGGGCACTAAATACTTAGTCACTAAATAAATAAAGGAGTATATGAAGGAATCTAGTACTGTGCCTTATGTGACAAATGCTAAAAAAATACTGTCAATGGATTAATGAATGGTCTCATAAAATGACTTACTGTTTAACAGCATTGTAAAAATTCTGTGCCTATGCAGAGTCATTACAATTTAGATAAAATTTAAATTATTTTATTCAGTTAAAGGAAATTCATTATTTGAAGTCATTGATTAACTGGACTGTGTCAGGAAAGATCTAGAAATTTAGGGATATGATAAATACAGAGCATTTATCATATCACTTCTGAGTGAAGAATTTTCTCTAACATTTCTTGTGAATAGACGTGCTGACAATAAACTCCCAGTTTTTGTTTGCCTAGGAAGCCTTTATTTTTTATTTTATTTTTTCATCTTTATCGGAGTATAATTGCTTTACAATGCTGTGTTAGTTTCTGCTTTATAACAAAGTGAATCAGTTATACATATACATATGTTCCCATATATCCTCCCTTTTGTGTCTCCCTCCCTCCCACCCTCCCTATCCCACCCATCCAGGTGGTCACAAAGCACCGAGCTGATCTCCCTGTGCTATGCGGCTGCTTCCCACTAGCTATCTATTTTACGTTTGGTAGTGTACACATGTCCACGCCACTCTCTCACTTTATCACAGCTTACCCTTCCCCCTCCCCATATCCTCAAGTCCATTCTCTAGTAGGTCTGTGTCTTTATTCCCGTCTTGCCCCTAGGTTCTTCATGATATTTCTTTTTTTCTTAGATTCCATATATATGTTTTAGCATACGGTATTTGTCTTTCTCTTTCTGACTTACTTCACTCTGTATGACAGACTCTAGGTCCATCCACCTCACTACAAATAAATCCATTTCGTTTCTTTTTATGGCTGAGTAATATTCTATTGTATATATGTGCCACATCTTCTTTATCCATTCATCTGATGATGGACACTTAGGTTGCTTCCATCTCCTGGCTATTGTAAATAGAACTGCAATGAACATTTTGGTACATGACTCTTTTTGAATTATTGTTTTCTCAGGGTATATGCCCAGGAGTGGGATTGCTGGGTCATATGGTAGTTCTATATGTAGTTTTTTAAGGAATCCCCATACTGTTCTCCATAGTGGCTGTACCAGTTCACATTGCCACCAGCAGTGCAAGAGTGTTCCCTTTTCTCCACACCCTCTCCAGCATTTATTGTTTCTAATTTTTTGATGATGACCATTCTGACCGGTGTGAGATGATATCTCATTGTAGTTTTGATTTGCATTTCTCTAATGATTAATGATGTTGAGCATTCTTTCATGTGTTTGTTGGCAGTCTGTATATCATCTTTGGAGAAATGTCTATTTAGGTCTTCTGTCCATTTTTGCATTGGGTTCTTTGTTTTTTTGTTATTGAGCTGCTTGTAAATTCTGGAGATTAATCCTTTGTCAGTTGCTTCATTTGCAAATATTTTCTCCCATTCTGAGGGTTGTCTTTTGGTCTTGTTTATGGATTCCTTTGCTGTGCAAAAGCTTTGAAGTTTCATTAGGTCCCATTTGTTTATTTTTGGTTTTATTTCCAATTCTCTAGGACATGGGTCAAAAAGAATCTTGCTGCAATTTATGTGATAGAGTGCTCTGCCTATGTTTTCCTCTAAGAGTTTGATCGTTTCTGGCCTTACATTTAGGTGTTTAATCCATTTTGAGCTTATTTTCGTGTATGGTGTTAGGGAGTGTTCTAGTCTCATACTTTTACATGTACCTGTCCAGTTTTCCCAGCACCACTTATTGAAGAGGCTGTCCTTTCTCCACTGTACATTGCTGCCTCCTTTATCAAAGATAAGGTGACTGTATGTGTGTGGGTTTATCTCTGGGCTCTCTATCCTGTTCGATTGATCTATATTTCTGTTTTTGTGCCAGTACCATACTGTCTTGATTACTGTAGCTTTGTAGTATAGTCTGAAGTTAGGGAGACTGATTCCTCCAGCTCCGTGTTTCGTTCTCAAGATTGCTTTGGCTATTCGGGGTCTTTTGTGTTTCTGTACAAATTGTGAAATTTTTTGTTCTAATTCTGTGAAAAATGCCAGTGGTAGTTTGATAGGGATTGCATTGAATCTGTAGATTGTTTTGGGTAGTAAAGTCATTTTCACAATGTTGATTCTTCCAATCCAAGAACATGGTATATCTCTCCATCTATTAGTATCATCTTTAATTTCTTTCATCAGTGTCTTATAATTTTCTGCATACAGCTCTTTTGTCTCCTTACGTAGATTTGTTCCTAGATATTTTATTCTTTTTGTTGCAGTGGTAAATGGGAGTGTTTTCTTGATTTCACTTTCAGATTTTTCATCATTAGTGTATAGGAATGCCAGAGATTTCTGTGCATTAATTTTGTATCCTGCTACTTTACCAAATTCATTGATTAGCTCTAGTAGTTTTCTGGTAGCATCTTTAGGATTCTCTATGTATAGTAT
>RJWK010002664.1:0-30579 GCA_004363435.1 Platanista minor
ATTAAAAAAACACAAAATGTTGGGGAGGGGAGTAAAAACTGTAGATCTTTTAGAATGTGTTTAAACTTAAATGACTATCAGTTTAAGTCACATAGATATAATTATGGGTCAGTATACTTGAACCCCATGGTAACCACAAATCATGGTAGCCATGGTAAAGACACACAAAAACCAAAAAGAAAGGAACCCAAGCATACTACTAAAGAAAATGATTAAATCATAATGGGAGAAACAAAAAGAAGAAGTGAACAGAGAAGAACTACAAAAACAACTGGAAAACAAGTAATAAAATGGCAATAAGTACATACCTATCAATAATTACTTTCAATGTCAAGAGACTAAGTGTTCCAATCAAAAGACATAGGGTGGCTGATTGGATTAAAAAACAAGATCCTTCAATATGCTGCCTATAAGAGAATCTCTTCAGGCTAAACACACACAGAACAAAAGAGAGGGGATGGGAAATGATATTTCATGAAATCATTAACGACAAGAAAGCGGTGATATCAATATTCATAAAGGACAAAAAGACTTTAAAATGAAGACTATAACAAAAGACAGGGGCATTGTATAATGATAGAGGGATCAATACAAGAAGATATTACACTTGTTAACATATATGCACCTACATAGGAGCACCTAAATATATAAAGCAAATAATGGCAGACGTAAAGGGAGAATGTGACAATAATACAATAATAGTAGAGGGCTTTAACATTCCACTGACATGAATTGACATATCATCCAGACAGATAATAGGACAACAGGGGATTAAAATGACACAATAGACGAGTTGGACTTAATAGATATTTACAGGACATTCCATCCAAAAACAGCAGATTACATATTCTTTTCAAGTGCACATGGAAAGTTCTCCAGGACAGATCACATGCTAGGCCACAAAAGAAGTCTCAATAAATTTAAGATAGAAATTATATCAAGTATTTCTTATGACCAAAACAATATGAAGCTAGAAATCAAATACAGAAAGAAAAATGGGAAAAGAAAAAACACATGGAGACTACACAACATGCTACTAAAAAACACTTCCACTAAGATCAGGAACAAGACAAGTTTGCCCAATGTCACCACTATTATTCAACATAGCTTTGGAAGTTTTAGCCACAGCAATCAGAGAAGAAAAAGAAATAAAAGGAATCCAAATCGAAAAAGAAGAGTAAAGCTGTCACTGTTTGCAGATGACATGATACTCTACTTAGAGAATCATAAAGATGCTACCATAAAACTACTAGAGCTAATCAATGAATTTGGTAAAGTAGCAGGATACGAAATTAATGCACAGAAATCTCTGGCATTCTTACACACTAATGATGAAAAATCTGAAAGTGAAATTAAGAAAACACTCGCATTTACCATTGCAACAAAAAGAATAAAATATCTAGGAATAAACCTACCTAAAGAGACAAAACACCTGTATGCAGAAAATTATGACACTGATGAAAGAAATTAAAGATGATACAAATAGATGGAGAGACATACCATGTTCTTGGATTGGAAGAATCAATATTGTGAAAATGACTCTAGTACCCAAAGCAATCAACAGATTCAATGCAATCCCTATCAAACTACCAATGGTATTTTTCACAGAACTAGAACAAAAATTTCACAATTTGTATGGAAACACAAAAGACCCCGAATAGCCAAATCAATCTTGAGAACGAAAAATGGAGCTGGAGGAATCAGGCTCCCTGACTTCAGACTGTACTACAAAGCTACAGTAATCAAGATAGTATGGTACTGGCACAAAAACAGAAATATAGAACAATGGAGCAGGATAGAAAGCCCAGAGATAAACCCACGCACATATGGTCACCTTATCTTTGATAAAGGAGGCAAGAATATAGAGTGGAGAAAAGACAGCCTCTTCAAAAAGTGGTGCTGGGAAAACTGGACAGGTAGATGTAAAAGTATGAAATTAGAACACTCCCTAACACCATACACAAAAATAAACTCAGAATGTATTAAAGACCTAAATGTAAGGCCAGGGACTCTCAAACTCTTAGAGGAAAACATGGGCAGAATTCTCTATGACATAAATCACAGCAATATCCTTTTTGACCCACCTCCTAGAGAAATGGAAATAAAAATAAAAATAAACAAATGGGACCTAATGAAACTTCAAAGCTTTTGCACAGCAAAGGAAACCATAAACAAGAGCAAAAGACAACCCTCAGAATGCGAGAAAATAGTTGCAAATGAAGCAACTGACAAAGGATTAATCTCCAAAATTCACAAGCAGCACATGCAGCTCAATAACAAAAAAACAAACAACCCAATCCAAAAATGAGCAGAAGACCTAAATAGACATTTCTCCAAAGAAGATATACAGATTTCCAACAAACACATGAAATAATTCTCAACATCATTAATCATTAGATAAATGCAAATAAAAACTACAATGAGATATCATCTCACACCGGTCAGAATGGCCATCATCAAAAAATCTAGAAGCAATAAATGCTGGAGAGGGTGTGGAGAAAGGGAACACTCTTGCACTGTTGGTGGGAATGTAAATTGATACAGCCACTATGGAGAACAGTATGGAGGTTCCTTAAAAAAAATACAAATAGAACTACCATATGACCCAGCAATCCCACTACTGGGCATATACCCTGAGAAAACCATAATTCAAAAAGAGTTGTGTACCAAAATGTTCATTGCAGCTCTATTTACAAGAGCCAGGAGATGGAAGCAACCTAAGTATCCATCAACAGATGAATGGATAAAGAAGATGTTGCACATATTTACAATGGAATATTCCTCAGCCATAAAGAGAAATGAAATTGAGTTATTTGTAGTGAGGTGGATGGACCTAGAGTCTGTCATACAGAGTGAAGTAAGTCAGAAAGAGAAAAACAAATACTGTATGCTAACACATATATATGGACTCTAAGAAAAAAAAAAAGGTCATGAAGTACCTAGGAGTAAGACAGGAATAAAGACACAGACCTACTAGAGAATGGACTTGAGGATATGGGAAGCTGTGACAAAGTGAGAGAGTGGCATGGACATACATACACTACCAAATGTAAAATAGATAGCTAGTGGGAAGCAGCTGCATAGCACAGGGAGATCAGCTAGGTGGTTTGTGATCACTTAGATGGGTGGGATAGGGAGGGTGGGAGGGAGGGAGATGCAAGAGGGAAGAGGTATGGGAATATATGTATATGTATAACTGATTCACTTTGTTATAAAGCAGAAACTAACACAGCATTGTAAAGCAATTATACTCCAATAAAGATGTTAAAAAATATACCAATGGGACATGATGAAATCAAAGAGGAAATCAGAAAATACCTCAAGACAAATGAAAATGGAAACACAACTTTCTAAGATCTATGAGATGCAGCAAAAGCAGTTCTAAGGGGGAAGTTAGAACCAATACAGGCCTTCCTCAAGAAACAAGAAAAATCTTGAGTAAACATCTTACCACTTAAAAGCATTAGAAAAAGAAGAACAAACAAAGCCGAAAGTCAGAAGAAGATAGGAAATAATAATAATATAATAAAATAATAATATAATAATAATATAATATAAAATAATAATAAAAAATAATAATAGTGGAAATAAATAAAATAGAGATCCAAAAAACAATAGAAAAGATCAATAAAACCAAGAGCTGGTTCTTTAAAAAGATAAATAAAATTCATAAACCTTTAGCCAGGGTAACCAAGAAGAAAAGAGAGGGGATGCAAATAAACAAAATAAGAAATGAAAGAGGAGACATAACAACCAATACCACAGAAATGTAGAAAATCATAAGAGAATACTATGAACAGTTATATGCCAACAAATTGGACAACCTAGAAGAAATGAACAAATTTCTAGAAAGATACAGCCTGCCAAGACTGCTTCAAGAAGAAACAGACAATTTGAACAGACTAATCACTACAAGTAAAATTGAATCTGTAATAAAAAAAACTTCCAGCAAAAAATAGTCCAGGACCAGATGGCTTCAGAGGGGGAATTCTAACAAACATATAGAGGAGAGCTAATACTTAACCCTCTCAAGCTATTCCAAAAACTTGAAGAGGAAGGAACACTCACAGGTTTTTCTACAAGGCCACCATTACTCTGTTACCAAAGCCAGACAAATAAACTATACACACACAAAAAGAAATTATAGACCAATATCTTTGATGAATATAGATGCAAAAATCCACAACGAAGTATTAGCAAACTGAATACAACAATATATAAAAGGGATCAAACACCATGATCAAGTTGGATTTATTCCAGGGTCAAGAGGGTGATTCAACATTCACAAATTAATCAGTGTGATGCACATTAACAAAAGGAAGGATAAAAATCACATGATCATCTCAATAGATGCAGGAAAAGCATTTGAAAAATTTCAACATCCACTCATGATAAAAATTCTTATCCAAGTGGGTATAGAGGGAACATATCTCAGCATAATTAAGCTCATTATGATAAACCCATAACCAACATCATACTCAATGGTGAAAAGCTGAAAGACTTCCCACTAAGTTCTGGAACAAGACAAGGATGCCCACTCTTTTTTTCTTTTTTGCTTTTTTTCATCTTTATTGGAGTATAATTGCTTTACAATTGTGTGTTAGTTTCTGCTTTATAACAAAGTGAATCAGTTATACATATACATATGTTCCCATATCTCCTCCCTCTTGAGTCTCCCTCCCTCCCGCCCTCCCTATCACACCCATCCAGGTGGTCACAAAGCACTGAGCTGATCTCCCTGTGCTATGCGCCTGCTTCCCACTAGCTATCTATTTTACATTTGGTAGTGTATATATGTCCATGCCACTCTCTCACCCTGTCACAGCTTACCCTTTCCCCTCCCCATATCCTCAAGTCCATTCTCTAGTAGGTCTGTGTCTTTATTCCCGTCTTACCCCTAGGTTCTTCATGACATTTTTTTTTCTTAGATTCCATATATATGTGTTAGCATTCGGTATTTGTATTTCTCTTTCTGACTTACTTCACTCTGTATGACAGACTCTAGGTCCATCCACCTCACTAAAAATAACTCAATTTTGTGTCTTTTTATGTCTGAGTAATATTCCATTGTATATATGTGCCACATCTTCTTTATCCATTCATCCGATAATGGACAGTTTGTTTCCATCTCCTGGCTATCGTAAATAGAGATGCAATGAACATTTTGGTACATGACTCTTTTTGAATTATGTTTTTCTCAGGGTATATGCCCAGTAGTGGGATTGCTGGGTCATATGGTAGTTCTATTTGTAGTTTTTTAAGGAGCCTCCATACTGTTCTCCATAGTGGCTGTATCAATTCACATTCCCATCAGCAGTGCAAGAGTGTTCCCTTTTCTACACACCCTCTCCAGCATTTATTGTTTCTAGATTTTTTGATGATAGCCATTCTAGCAAGACAGGAACACAACCCCACCCATTAGCAGAGAGGCTGCTTAAAATAAATCATAATAAGTCCACAGCACCCCAAAACACACCACCAGACATGGACCTGCCCACCAGAAAGACAAGATCCAGCCTCATCCAACAGAACACAGGCACTAGTCCCCTCCATCAGGAAGCCTACACAACCCACTGAACCAACTTTAGCCACTGGGACAGACACCAAAAACAACGGGTACTACAAACCTGCAGCCTGCAAAAAGGAGTCCCCAAACACAGTAAGATAAGCAAAATGAGGAGACAGAAAAACACACAGCAGATGAAGGAGCAAGATAAAAACCCACCAGACCTAACAAATGAAGAGGAAATATGCAGTCTACCTGGAAAGAAATTCAGAATAATGATAGTAAAGATGATCCCAAATCCTGGAAATAGAATTAACAAGGACCTAGAAGAACTAAAGATGAAACAAGCAACAATGAACAACACAATAAATGAAATGAAAAATACTCTAGATGGGATCAATAGAAGAATAACTGAGGCAGAAGAACGGATAGGTGACCTGGAAGATAAAATAGTGGAAATAACTATTGCAGAGCAGAATAAAGAAAAAAGAATGAAAAGAACTGAGGACACTCTCAGAGACCTCTGGGACAACATGAATCACACCAACATTCGAAATATAGGGGTTCCAGAAGAAGAAGAGTAAAAGAAAGGGACTGAGAAAATATTTGAAGAGATTATAGTTGAAAACTTCCTTAATATGGGAAAGGAAATAGTTAATCAAGTCCAGGAAGCACAGAGAGTCCCATATAGGATAAATCCAAGGAGAAACACGCCAAGACACATATTAATCAAACTGTCAAAAATTAAATACAAAGATGCCCACTCTTACCACGTCTGTTTAACATAGAAATGGAAGTTCTAGCCACAGCAATCAGAGAAGTAAAAGAAAGAAAAGGCATCCAAACTGGAAGGGAAGAAAGTAAAACTGTCACTATTTGCAGATGACATGATACTTTATATTGGGAACTCTAAAGTCTCCACCCCCAAATATTAGGACTAATAAATGAATTCAGCATGGTTGAAGGATACAAGACTACCACACAGAAATCTGTTGCATTTATATACACTAATAATGAAATTTCAGGAACAGAAACTAAAAAATCATCCTGTTTAAAATCATACCAAAAAGAATAAAATACCAAGAATAAACTTAACCAAGGAGGTGAAAGACCTATAATCTGAAAACTATAAAACATTGATGAAAGGAATTGAAGATAATTCAAAGAAATGGAAAGATATCCTGTGCCTTTGGATTGGAAGAATTAATATTGTTAAAATGGTCATAATACGCAAAGGAATCTACAGATTTAATGAAATCCCTATAAAAATATCCATGACATTTTTCACAGAATAAGAACAAATAAAAATCCGTAGGGAACGACAAAAAACTCCAAATTGCCAAAGTCATCTTTAGAAAAAATAACAAAGCTGGAGGTATAACCCTCCCAGACTTCAGAATATACTACAAAGCTACAGAAATCAAAACAGCATGGTACTGTCACAGAAATAGACACATAGATCAAAGGAGCAGAATAGAGAACCAGAAGTGGACCCAAGCACCTATTGTCAATTACTTTATTACAAAGGAGGCAAGAATATACAATGGAGAAAAGACAGTCTCTTCAGCAAGTGGTACTGGGAAAACTGAACAGCCACATGTAAAACAATGAGATTAGAACATTCCATCAGACCATGTATATAAGTAAGCTCAAAGTGGTTCAAAGACCTAAATGTAAGACATGACACCATGAAACTCCTAGAAGAGAACATAGGCAGAACACTCTTTGACAAAAATCGTGACAATATTTTTTTGGGTCCTTCTCCTAAGCCAAAGGAAATAAAGCAAAAATAAAGTAATAGAGCCTAATTAAACTTAAAAAGCTTTTGCACAGCAAAGGAAACTACCAATAACATAAAAATACAACCTATGAAAAGGGAGAAAATATTTGCAAATGGTGTGGCTGACAATGGGTTAATATCCAAAATACACAAACAGCTCATACAACTCAATATCAAAATAAATAAACAACCCAATCAACAAATGGGCAGAAGACCTGAATAGAAATTTTTCCAAAGAAGACATACATATGGCTAACAGGCACATGAAAAGATGTTCAACACTGCTAATTGCAAAACAAAAATGAGATATCACCTCACTTGTCAGAATGGCTATCATCAAAATGTCTACAAATAACAAATGTTGGAGAGGATGTGGAGAAATGGGAACCCTAGTACACTATTGGTAGGGTTGTACATTGTTTCCAGCCACTATAGAAAACAGTGTGGAGTTTCTTTAAAAAACTAAAAATAGGACTATGATATGATACAGGAATTTCAGTGCTGGGTATGTATTTGTAGAAAATGAAAACACTAATTTGAAAAGATGCATGTACCTCAATGTTCATGGCAGCACTATCTACAATAGTCAAGATATGGAAGCAACCTAAGTGCCCATAAACAGATGAATGGATACATATGTGGTTTATATATACAATGGAATACTACTCAGCCCCCCCAAAAGAATGGAATTCTGCCATTTGCCACAATGTGATGGACCTTGAGGGTATTATGCTTAGTGAAATATGTCAGTGAGAAAAATCAAATACTCTATTTTATCACTTACATGTGGAATGTGAAAAACAAAACAAATATATATTTAAAAAACAGAAACAGACTCATAGATGTAGAGAACAAACTAGTGGTTACCAGTGTAGAGGCAATAGGGAGGGGTGAGATAGGGGTATCAGATTAAGAGGTACAAAGCACTATGTATAAAATAAGCAACTTTGATATATTGTACAGCAAACAAACAAACAAAAGAAACCTACACTCTGCTAGTTAAGAGCACACACACACTTGCTTATTCCTGAAACAAGGCAGAAAAAATAGGTTGAAACTGAATGGGACTCTGGCCAGTTTCCTGCAACCACTCTGGCACACAGCCAGCCTGAGCCAAGCACCTGTTCTACCCCACTTGCTTCACCATAACAGCTCTATGCTAGGGTGAGGATGGCTGAGGGGAGTGCTCATATTTCAGGGGCTATGCCAGCCCAGACCCCAAATGGCATCTGAATGGGGCAGGGGCAGCAACCTTGCATTTATGGAGGCACCACATCAGAAGTATTCCAGGATTCCAAGTGCAACTGGAGACATCACAGCCTGAACCCAGGCCCACACCCATGCCAAATGCTTGCTCCAGCCCCTCTTGCTCCAGCACTGTTCCCCTCTGGGGCAAGTGTGCTGGTGCTGGGATGGGGGAAGAAACACACTTAGAGGGAATGGAGCCATCTTGGACTTGACCCTCAGTGCTTCTGCTCCAGCAATCTGGGACCCACCCCCAGCCCCAAGAGGGTGGTGTTGGCCACTGAGAAAAGGAGAAGCCCTGGCTCACACCTGACTCTAGCTCTCGCTGCTCCATCTGCAGCACCACCTCCTACCAAGGTGATAGCTGCCAGCACACTCTAGGGAAAGACATGACTTGTGCTCAAGTCAGATCTAGCTCTCCCACCAAAGTCACTGGGCACATTCAGACTATGGGGATACTCATACACAAGGACACCCCTTCAAGACTGGAAAAGGTAACTGTTTCATCTAATTTCATAGAATAGAGACAGCAAAAGTTAAGAACAATGAGAAGACAGAGGGATTTGTTTCATTGAAAAAGCAGGAGAAAACCCCTGAAAAAAAAACAACTAATAAAACAGAAATAAACAATTTACTACATAAAGAATTCAAAGCATTAGTAATAGGTAGGCTAACTGAATTAGGGAAAAGAATAGATGAACACAGAATTTTAACAAGGAAATAAAAAATTTTAAAAGGTGAAATGAAGAACACACTAGAAGGAATTAATATCAGACTAGGTGATACAGAAGAATGAATAAGTGATCTGGAAGATAGAATAATGAAAATCATGCAATCAGAATAGTAAAAAGAGAATTTAAAAAAATGAGAACAGAGCTTCCCTGGTGGCACAGTGATTGAGAGTCCACCTGCCAATGCGGGGGTCACGGGTTTGTACCCCGGTCCGGGAAGATCCCACATGCCACGGAGCGGCTAGGCCCATGAGCCATGGCCGCTGAGCCTGCACGTCCGGAGCCTGTGCTCTGCAATGGGAGAGGCCACAACAGTGAGAGGCCTGTGTACTGCAAAGAAAAAAAAAAAAAAAAAAAAGAGAGAACAGTTTAAGGGACATTTGGGACAACACAAAGCATACCAACATCAACAATATAGAGGTCCCAGAAGAAGAGAGAGGGAGAGGGGGCTTAAAAATGTATTTGATGAAATTATGGCTGAAAATTTCTTGAAACTGAAGAAGGAAACCAATATCCAGGTACAAGAAGCATAGAGGGTCCCAAACAAGATGAACCCAAACAGACGCATACCAAGACATAATAATTAAAATGGCAAAAGTTTAAGAGAAAGAATTCTAAAGGCAGCAAGAGAAAATCAAAGAGTCATATATAAGGGAATCCCCATAAGACTATCAGCTGATTTCTCTGCAGAAAACTTGCAGGCCAGAAGGAAGGACATGATATATATATATATAAAGTGCTAAAAGGGAAAAACCTGCAAGCTAGGATGCTCTCCCAGCAAGATTATCATTTAGAATTGAAGGAGAGATAAAGAACTTCTCAGACAAGCAAAAACTAAAAGAATTGAGCAATACTAAACTTACCCTAAAAGAAATGTTAAAGGGTTTTCTCTAATTGAAAAGCCTATAACAAAAAGTAAATTTTTATGGAAAAGGAACAAATTCCACTAGTAAAGGCAAATATATAATAAAGGCTGAGCATCAACCAAGTAAGTAAGGTAGTACAAAGATTTAAAGAAAAAAATGTAAAATCAAGTATAACTACAATAAACTGTGAAGGGATAAACATGGAGATGTAAAATATGACATTAAAAACACAAAATGTGAGGGAGGGGAGTAAAAAAAGTAGATATTTTAGAATGTGTTTGAACTTAAATGACTAACAGTTTTTAAAAAGTAGATACAGTTGTAGGTCAACATATAGGAACCCCTTGGTAACCACAAGTTAAAAACCTACAATAGATATATAAAACTAGAGAGAAAGGAACACAAGCAAACCAATAAAGAAAACCATCAAACCACAAAGGAAGAAACTAAAAGAAGAAGAAAAGAACAGAGAAGTACAAACACAACCAGAACAAAACTAACAAAATGGCAATAAGTACATACCTGTCAATAATCACTTTAAAGGTCATTGGACTAAATACTCCAATTGAAAGAAATAGGGTGGCTGATTGGATGAAAAAAGAAGACCCATCTATATGCTGCTTACAAGAGACTCACTTCGAGTTAGACACACACAAACTAAAAGTCAGAGGATGGAAAAAGATATTTAATGTAAATGGAAACAAGAAAATGGGGGTAGTAATAATAATCTTTAAAACAAAATAATCTTTAAAACAAAGTCTATAACAAAAAATTAAGGGTATTATATAACGATAAAATGATCAATACAATAAGAGGCTATAACACTATCATATACACACCTAATACAGGAACACCTAAATATATAAAGCAAACACTAACAAACATGAAGGGAGAAATTGACAATAATACAAAAATCATAGGGGACTTTAACACTTCACTTATTTTAATGGAAAGATCATCCAGAGAGAAAATCAATAAGGAAATGGTGTCTTAAATGACACAATAGAACAGTTGGACCTATCTACAGGATATTCCGTCCAAAAGCAGCAGAATACACATTCTTTTCAATTGCACATGGAATGTTCTCCAGGATAGATCACATGCTAGGCCATAAAACAAGTCTCAACAAATTTAAGAAGATAGAAATTATATCAAGCATTTTTTCTGACCACAACAGTATGAAACTAGAAATCAATTACAGGAAGCAAAATGGAAAAACACAAACAGGAGACTAAACAACATGCTACTAACTAAACCAATGGGACATAATTCAAAAAGAGTCATGTACCACAATGTTCATTGCAGCTCTATTTACAATAGCCAGGACATGGAAGCAACTAAGTGTTCATTGACAGATGAATGGATAAAGAAGATGTGGCACATGTATACAATGGAATATTACTCAGCCATAAAAAGAAACGAAATGGAGTTATTTGTAGTGAGGTGGATGGACCTAGAGTCTGTCATACAGAGTGAAGTAAGTCAGAAAGAGAAAAACAAATACCATATGCTAACACATATATATGGAATCTAAAAAAAAAAATTAAACATGTTCTGAAGAACCTAGAGGCAGGACAGGAATAAAGACACAGACATAGAGAATGGACTTGAAGATACAGGGAGTAGGAAGGGTAAGCTGGGACGAAGTGAGAGAGTGGCATGGACATATATACACTACCAAATGTAAAATAGATAGCTAGTGGGAAGCAGCCACATAGCACAGGGAGATCAGCTCAGTGCTTTGTGATCACCTAGAGGGGTGGGATAGGGAGCGTGGGAGGGAGACACAAGAGGGAGGAGATATGGGGATATATGTATATGTATAGCTGATTCATTTTGTTATAAAGCAGAACCTAACACACCATTGTAAACAATTATACTCCAATAAAGATGTTAAAAAAAAGTTGGGGCAATGATGAAATCAAAGAGGAAATCAGGGGCTTCCTTGGTGGTGCAGTGGTTGAGAGTTGGCCTGCCGATGCAGGGGACACGGGTTCGTGCCCCGGCCAGGGAAGATCCCACATGCCGTGGAGCAGCTGGGCCCATAAGCTATGGCCACTGAGCCTGCGCGTATGGAGCCTGTGCTCCACAACGGGAGAGGCCACAACACTGAGAGGCCCGTGTACAGCAAAAAAAAAAAAAAAAAAAAAAAAAAAATACGAAGAGGAAATCAGAAAATACCTCGATACAAATGAAAATGGAGACACAACATTCCAAAATCTGTGGGATGCAGCAAAGCAGTTCTAAAAGGGAAGTTTACAGTGGTACAGGCTTACCTCAAGAAGCAAGAAAAATCTCAAACAACTTAAATTACCAACTAAAAGAATTAGAAAAAGAGCAAACAAAGCTCCAAGTCATCAGAAGCCAGGAAATAATAAAGATCAGAGAGGAAATAAATAAAACAGAGACCAAAAAAACAATAGAAAAGATCAATGAAACCAAGATCTGGTCCTTTGGAAAGATAAAATTGATAAACGTTTAGTGAGGCTCACCAAGAAGAAAAGAGAGAGGACCCAAATAAAATAAGAAATTAAAGAGGAGACATAACAAACAATTCCACAGAGATTCAAAAAATCATAAAGGAATACTATGAACAGTTATATGCCCACAAATTGAACAACCTAGAAGACATAGACACATTTCTAGAAACATACAATCTTTAAAGACTGAATCAGGAAGAAATAGACAATCTGAACAGACTGATCACTAATAGTGAAACTGAATTTGTAATTTAAAAAACTCCCAGCTAACCAAAGTCCATCACTGGATGGCTTCACAGGGGAGTTCTACCAAACATACAAAGAAGAGTTAATACATATTCTTCTGAAATTTTCCAAAAATTGAAGAGGAAGGAACACACTGTAGTTAATCCATACTTTCCATAAATATTTTGAGTGAATGCATAAGTAAATGGCTGACTGAATTATATCCCCAACACCTAACACAGTTTTTGGTAAATAAATGCTAATTGAAATGTCCCCAATCCTGAATAATCTCATCCTTATCAAGCCCATGGACTATACAAAAGCTTCTCTCTGGGTTTAGCCTATTATTTCAATTTGTAATAAAGATGTTGGCCTGAATTATAGCTAGTCAGTTGTTACCTCAAATCGGGGTACATCCATTTCAACTTGTCCTCTTAGCAATGGGGTTTGTCTGGGAGTCTCACGGATCATCACACTCCATCTGAAATGAAGTTTAAAGACAGATATTTAGGGCTCTGTTTCATCACAGGTTGGCACCAATGCTCCACATGTCACGAAAGGGGTCAAAATATTTATGTGATGGGTAGGAATGAGTTGTAGGGATTGCCCAAGTTATCTCAGGTCACCTGATCTCAAGGTATACCCCAAGAGAGACCTCTGCTTCATGACTTCTCAAGGCCAGTGTGATGGAAGGAATTCCACCACAGAGTTCTCAGAGAGCAGTGCTTCTCAAGCAGTGGTAACTACCAAGATCACCTGAGGTGCTTTTGTAAAATACACATACCAGGGCTCTACCCAAGACCTACCGAATAAGAATATTTGTGGTAGGGCCCAGCTTAGTACCTTGAAAAAGCTCCCCAAGTTATCCTTATGAGCAGCCATAAATCAAATACTATGCCCCCACATAGAAAGTCTTTCTTCTCAGAAGATTGGAGGGGAATACTGTCTCTTCTCTAGGGCACAGATAATCCAGGCCAGTTGTTTATGAGCCCTCTTTTTTTGAGTTTCTTTGAGTACCTGATGAAGCTATAGAATAGTTTCTATACTATCCTAGAATAGAACAGAAAGATGGAAACTTTCCCAAGGAAAAAATAAGCTTACATGGATAATTAGCTATGCAATTTGAAGGAGGTTTATAGAACGCTTGAAATTTACCAAAGGGGGCTCCTGCTCTAGGATCTTTTAAGTTTGAAGACGGGCTTTAGTGATGTTTAAAGGATACAGAGTAGACTCTGGCTTCTTAATAGGCAAGGTCCCCCAAATTTCCTTGCACCAAAGCCAGAAAGGTAATGAAGCTCTGTGAGGGAGTTTAGAACATTTCTGATTGAGATGATGTAACTGGGAGTAACTGGCAAAGGAATGGAAAAGCCACAACGACCTGATCTTTCAGCTACTCACCTGTCTAGAATCCTCACACCAGCTTGCTCCACTCTGTTGAGGATGTTCAGAGGCGATTTGTTTTTGTTCCAGAACGCACCCCAGCCGAGGACACGGGCCAGATCATTACCTGTTCCAAGAGGGATGACTGCCAGCTGACACTGCAAGAACAAAACCGGGCACCCTTTTCAGACAATCCTACCAAGATCCACCCATAAAAGAACTCAGAGGGTGCTTTTTGGGAAAAAAAATATGGTCTCAAAACTAGTTGCTATAAGGGACCTATGATTTTATGAAGTGTAATAGGAAGATGTTTGAAGTTGAGTGAAATTTTCCCTAAGGAGTTGTGTCCCACTCTTGGCAATACAGAACCTACTCAGTAAGGGGAAACGTTGCTGGAATATGACAATATTTGTAGCCATGCTTATAAAAGAGAAATGTAGCCACAAATTTCTATCTAGGCTGGGCCAAAGAGGTAAGGTGCCTTAAGGAGACAAAGCTACTGCAGTCAGAAGAGCATGGGGCTGCTTAGGGAGAGGGGGGAGAGGTAGAGGAACATTTCTGCTACTCTAGAGACTCAGGGAAGAAACTCAGTGGCCTCAGGAGGGGTAGGGAATTGGGGGCTGAATGCTGCCTGATGCCACTTCTTTTTTTCTTGCTTTCCTCCCCCTTCAAATCTTCATTTTGGGGCTTGGGAAATAGAGCACTGCTCATTTTTTTTCTGCTAACTTCCTCTTTCTTCCTGCCTACTGTTAGATAACCAGAAAATGGTATAGGTGAGCAGGCTTAGATTGGGAATCTACCAGTCAGGTTGACTGTGAAACCAGTAGGAAAAGTGTATTTTACATACAAGGAGAGTAAAGACCAAGGACTCCCTGGGATAAGCAGCTCCACACCGCCAGTCTCTTTAGCAATGGCTAAATTAAGTCAGCTAGGGACTCACCCGTTCCTGTAATCCAAAGGCATCAATCAGAGATAAGACCCAGCTCACGCTGCCGTCTCCACCACAAACCACAATGCGAAAGCGAGCAAAGTTCTTGAACATGCAGAGACTGGAAGGAAGAGGGGAAAGGGGACTTATTTCATGAGCTGATGAGTTTTACAACTCTTTCCTACAATGTGCCAGGAGCTAAGGACTGCTGCTTCTGCACCCTGCTATCAGGCTACCTGTTTCCTTTCCCTTAACCCCTGTCTCTCTGTGTACCTAAGATCATAGGGAATGCTCCCACAGGCAATCCTGGAGATCAGGCCTTGCTTCAACCTACACTCTTCTTTGCCCAACCTTGTTCTGGGAGTTACTAGTTGCCTAGCCTAATCTACTTGCTGAGGCCCAGGAAGAATGTCTTGCACAGTTGCCAGTGGGTTCACAGAAACCAGGGCTGAACAGCCAGATGGTCTCTAAATAAAACAGGCCTATAGTAGAGATGTATCTACTTGCCCCCAAGAAAAAGAGTGAGTGAGAGGAAAGGTGGAAAATAATATCCATTTGCCTCCTCCTCTGAAGTCAGGAGACATAGTTACTTTTTCCAACTGGAAAAGGAGAAGCAAATCTGAGAGCAGGACATAGGCTTGAAAGGATTTCTGGGAGAGGGCTAAAAGTCCTCCAGCCAGCCAACACAAGATGCTGTGGAGTTGTGTTTGTGTCCTGACTTGAGAAAATAGACCTTTCCTGCCCAGGTACTAGAACTAATTCCAGGAAGCCTATCCTACTCTAGAATGTGTAGAGGGGGGAGTCCCTTCTATACCTGCAATCACATCCCTTGCCCCATGCTTACCCGGCTTCAGGTCCACCCTTCGAAAGGTCAAACACTTGAGACGGGTTAAGGTATTGCTTGAATTTCCGGAGGAAGACGATCCCTTGGTGATCGCCGCTTTTGGAGTTGATGAAGATGAGAAGGGGGCATGAACAGGCTGAAGACCAATCAAGATTCCAGAAATCTGGAGATACTACTAATTGGCCTAATAATGCATACAACAGAAGGAAAAGGGAAAAAAAGAAAAGGGCCATTTAGATGGAAGCAAGGCATGACTTAACATCAAATTTTGCAAAGACTTTTTAAAAACAGCTTTATTGAGGTATAATTAATATACAAAGAACTGCATACATTTAATGTGTACAATTTAATGAGTTCAGACATATGCAAACACCCATGATACCATCACCACAATCAAGGTAATAGACATCCAACACCTCCCACAGCTTCCCTGTGCCTCTGAGACCGAGGAACAGAGGGGAAGTTAGATGCAACCCAAAGGGGCTTTTATTTAAGAAAACAACAACAGCTGGTCTTTGCCCAGCTGTTGCCAGGTAACCAACATTTGCTGAGCAACTACTACATACAAATCATCATGCTACATACTGCTAGGGGTCTAGCTCTTGCCCTCAAGCTGGAGAGACAGATTCATACACAGCAGTGTATTGGAACACAAGGAATGAAAAAAAATTGGTGCCACAACCAAAGTTCAGTAAAATGTCAAGGGAAAACTGAAGAAGGAGAAGGTTGAGAGCCCTGGAGGAGGATCAGCACACCCAACTTGTCCTCTCTCTGCCTGGGATAGCTCAGTTCTTACACTGAGAAGATACAAGGTCAGGAGAGATGGGGAGAAAAGGCTGCCTTTCAGCCAGGAGCTAATGACAGAACATATCAATGTGGAGTGAAGCAGGGAGCTTTAATCGCTCCTCTAAAGTTCTGGCAGAGCAATCTAAGTTATCATACCAATTATCAGGGGAAACAAGACTATAGGGAAACTGTCTGGACAAGAGAGAGGCTTTTAATAATCCCCAACACTGAAGTTCCCCATAGAGAAGTGGTTATAGCAGTCTAAATTGCCAAAGCCTGCCAGCTCATACTGAGTCAGAGCCTGTTGGCAGGGAGACAGGCAGTGAGCAATGGCCTCATAGGAGATGCTAGACAAATTGTGAGCCTCCAAACCTCTGAGCTCGTGGCTTGCCAGGGATGCCCCAGCAAAAATAAATGCAAAGGGAAAAAAGCATGTGGCTTGCTCCTGAATGGTGTGTGCCACGGGGAGAGAGGCAAGTTGAAGTGTCCCATTTGTTGTAGCCTGGGTAAAAGGGAGCCTGAAGAGGAACACTGATGACTTCAGCAGGTTTTATGGCTGTTTTGCCTGGAAAAATCTAAAGCAAGCTTCCTATATGGGCCAATTTCTACTCACTGGCCAGTGGAGCTTGAAGACCTCCTGAGCCAGCTGGCCTGTCATGCACCAAACCTTCAGAGCTTGCCAGGGCTCATAGCTACAAGGGGAGTCTGCTATGTCCCTTCAGTAGCATAGCTTGGAAGTAGTTACCCTCCCTGAACATGTTATCCCTTTTCAACATTTTTTTACAAAATATATGTTAACACAATGGTAGTTAAGACATTCATTCATTCATTCAACATATATGTATTGAGGGCATTCTTTGTGCCTGTCCTTGCTATGTTCTGGTATACAGTGATGGACAAGATAGAAATAATCTTTGCTCTTGTGGAATTTATATTCTAATGGAAGGATGCAGATCATAAATAAATACACACATAAATATAGAAAATAATGCGATATGAAGAAAAATAAAGCAGGAAAAGGGGAATGGAGACTGAAGGGGGTGTTGTTTTAGACAGATGGCCAGGGATGGCTTCTCTGGTGAGATGACATTTGAATGAAATGAGGTAGTGAGCAATGCAGGTATCTGGGGGAAGAGTTTTTTTGGGGTCAAGAGGAAGAATAAGAGCCCACCCAGAGAAGGGAGACTGCTTGGGATGTTTGTGGACAGTGAAGAGAATAGCATGGCTGCTGTGGAGTAAGTGAGGGAGAGAGGTGACAGGGCCCACGTAAAATGACAACAAGATGCTAGATGAATCCTGTGAACAAGGTGACAAAAATGGATGGTATTATGGGCTGGAATATAGCGATATGAAGCAGATTCATAGCCAGGTAAATGATCATGCCCACAAGGTTGCTTTTGAATAGGCTGATGTTAATTGTAAGGGAATGTCCAGTACTATTCAACAATTTTAACCAATTCAAATAAAAACATGGAAGGCTAGCTTGTCAACTTTGAGGTACCTAAAGCGGGAGGGAGAGCCACTGGATGACAGAATCAAGATTGAAAAATGACCTTAACAGGCAGTAGGGTCAAAGTCAACAAGCTGAAAAGGCGATAAATGGGAAGCCTGGCCTTTAGGCATAAGGATATAAGTTGCAGCAGAACAAGACAATAGGAACTTGGCTTGGCAGCATCAAGCGTGAAAAGGGCTTAGGGGATTTACTTGACTTTAAGCTCCAGATGAGTCAACAGTCTGAAAGAGCTTAAAAAAAAAAAAAAAGGATCGTGCTTCTTTGAGCTACGTTAATATAAACACAGTGCCCAAAACCAAGAAGCCAACAGCCCCTCTCAAATTTGTTCAGTTCATACCACAGAAGGATGCTAAATTAGCATAAGGTTGGCTTCCTGTTCCCCTTCCTGTATTTTAAAATCCTCTTTTACAGATACTAACTCACTTAACCCTCATAACGCACTTGAGTATAACTTTTATTTCCTATTAGTAGAAAACAAATGATACATGAGGCACAGAGAGGTTAAGTAACTTGCCCAAGGTCACACAGTAAATGATGGAGTATGTTCCCGGGAGTAGTAGTATCAGCATCATTTCCTGTAAGAAATGGAAATCCTTGTTCCCTACCCAGATCCACTGAATCAAAAGCTCTGGGGCAGGGGCATAGGGCCTAGAAATCTGTGTTTTAAAAAGCCTTCTGGATGATTCTGAGGCATTCTTGCATTTGACAAATACTGCATTACACTGTTTTGCCCCCATATAAATCAGGGATCCTGTCTTAGTCATATCTTATTCTCTACATTGTTCATCACTGAGCCTTACATATACGTAGCATTCAGTAAATGTATTAATGAATTCATGTAAAAAATCTTGACTGTGAATATACCATGTATCCGGGCTTGAGTTAAGCACTAGTGATACAAGAGCTCACAGTCTGGAGTGGGAGACATACATATGACGAACTATAATATAGTGTGTTAAGTGCTCTGAGATATGTGTTCTGGGTTTACAGCAAAGGAAGTAATTTATTTGTCTGGAGAAATGGGGAGGGGCAATTACAGAAGCCTTTAAACGGGAGACAATGTTTGATGTTGTTCTCACCCTCTAGGATGAGAGAAGAAATTTACCAAGCAGATCGGGTAGGAAAAAGGGAAATTAGAAGACATCAGAAATTAGAGTTTGTTGACTGAATAAATAATGAATTAATGCTAATCAGCAATGGCATGTTCTTCCTCAGAAAGTCATCAAATGGATGCCTCCACCTTGGATGCTGGAGAAGGGATTCCCTAGCCTGGCCAGAGGGTTGGACCAGATCATCTTTAATGACCTCATCATCTCTAAGATGGATGGGACTTCCCAACAGGGAACATTAAAGAGTGTATTTGCCTAGGCCAAGAAGCCAGAAAGAGTCAAGAATATATGGAGGTTTCAAAAGATACTCCTAAGAAACCACAGGCCAAGTAACACATGATAGAAAGAAGGGTTCTCAAGAGTGACATTCAATTGGATCAAGATTGCAGATGACTTGGATGAAAGGCTAAAAGCTAACTCATGGGGCATTGTATGAGACGTTACACAAAAAGAATGGATTAGCACAGGTGCTTCTAAAGCAATAATATGTCTTGGTGGAAAGCAAGAGAAAGTAACAATGTTATTAGTTGACCATCTATAACAAGAATAAGAAATGATATAAGATGGGAAAAAACAAACTAAAAAACCCAACTTCCACAAGAACACAGAACCTGTTGGGCCAATTACAAAGGAGAGGTGGCAGCCCCTCAACACCTATTTGGGGGTAATTTATAAGATGCTGAGGCAGCCATCCTTTAGGCTGTCCAAAGACATCTTCTCCAGGTCCCTGTGGGGTTGAGCAAAGTCTCAGATTCAAGACTTTATTGACTTTCATTAGCAGCCTGAGTAGACTTGGCTGACTAGTTTGATACTTTTCCATCTTGCCCCTAGGCCCTGCTTCTCCTAGCCAGCCAAGTGTCTCTTATTTACCAAGTCATCAATCTCATCATCTCTCTAGTCAGCTATCTGGTAAGTGACTCTATGTGGATAAATATTTGAGTAGCTCTGAGGATAATATATGCATGCATCCCTGAGTGAGGGATGTGTGTCTGTGCATGTCATTATGGGGACATATAAGTATGCTTGCCTGCAGAAAACTGTGTGAGTGGCTCATTCCATGTACCAATGTCTGTCTGTATCTGTGTTGGGGTTGGGAAATGAACTGGAAGAGACTAGAGTGGCTCAGAGTGTATGTACACATATGTGCACACACGTACACATGTGCTGTGTCTCGTTCTAAAACTGTTGTAATGGTTACAGGAATCCTTGCCCCCTAGCTAATGCTGGCTTTTCCTTGGCAATGAAGTAGGCAGCAAGCAAAAAAAATTAGTTCATGGATTATCTACTATCTGGAAATCATGTAAAAGCTGAAATCAATTCTGATCATTTGGAAACAATTTTGACAGAGGCTACAAAGAACATGCCCACATACATATACACCATAAACAATATTCACCATCCCAAAAGTCTAAAGAAAAACATGAGCTGTCTATACACATATGCACACTCGTACTCCCAGAAATGTTTGATTGGTTGACCAGATTAATTTAATTGCAGTCTTTTTCTCTAGGCTTTGCACCTTCCCTCCCTCCCCAATGTATTCCCCAATGTATTAAAGTTTAGCTACTCACCATCACCCTTGGGGTCGCTGAGGGCAGTGGGAGGAATGACTGATGATCGATGACTTCCAAACCAGCATTCCTTGGAAAACCGTCTCCTGCAGTCATCATGCACCTGGAACAACAGGAGAAGAAAGAAAAAACTTGAGTGGGGTGAGAAAAGAATAACATAGATCAGCATTTTGTCCCAATTCCAAAATTTAATTGCTCAGTATTCAAAACTCCCTTTCTGAGATTTGGTGCCATACACATACCCCTGACTCAACCTCTCTTTCCACCCTGAGCCTGCACCATCCCTGAGTGTGACCTCTGAACTCTATTCCTTTCAAAGGAGGCTTTCAGAAGATACCTATCACAGGCACTGCGTAGATGCCAGTCCTAGGGCACAATTTTAGTGGCCTACAGAATGGGTAGTTTACTTGCAGTATAAGAGTGCAAATCCTGATAACATGTTGTTATGCTTCATTCCTTACAACAACAGTGTGCTGTAGGGAAGACATATTAAGTTTGTTTTAGAAATGAAGAAACCAAAGCTCAGAGAGGTAAAGGATCTTGTTCAAGGTCAAACAACTGGGAAGTGAAAAGGCTGAGACTCTGCTGCCTTCCCCACTAATGGCATATTTCCTAGATTTCTGATATCTTCAAGCATCACTTCCTAGAAAACTACACAGTTCCTAGAAGACATGAATCTGGCGTAATCTTCTTTTTTATTAAAATATAATTGAGATAAGCTTTACACTAATTTCAGGTGTACGGCATAATGATTTGATATTTGTATATACTGTGAAATTGTCACCACAATAAGTCTAGTTAATATCCATCACTATACATAGTTACATTCTTTTTTCCTTGTGATGAGAACTTTTAAGATTTACTCTCTTTTTAAAAAATTTAAAATTTTATATTAAAGTAAAATTGATTAACAATGTTGTGTTAATTTCAGGTATACAGCAAAGTGATTCAGTTATACATATACATGTATCTATTCTTTTTCACATTCTTTTCCCATTTGGGTTATTACAGAATATTTAGCAGAGTTCCCTGTGCTACACTGTAGGTCCTTGTTGGTTATAAGATTTACTTTCTTAAGGAACCCTAACGTCATACTAAAGGAATCCATCAAAACACGAGGAAAGAAACCGGGAGGAGAAGACAAGAACAGAGAAGAACTACAAAAACAACCAGCGAACAATGAACAAAATAGCTATAAGTAAATATCTATCAATAATCATTTCAAATTTAAATGAACTAATGCTCGAATCAGAAGACATAGAGTGGCTGAATGGATACAAAAACAAGGCCGATATATATGCTGCCTGCAAGAAACTCACTTCAGATCTAAAGACACACACAGACTAAATGTTATAGGATAGAAAAGGGTATTCAATGCAAATGGAAATTAAAAGAAAGCCACGGTAGCGGTACTTATATCAGAAAAAATAGACTTTAAAGCAAAGACTGTAACAAAACAAGGAGGGACATTAATTTATGATAAAGGGGTCAATCTAACAAGACGATATAACATTTGTAAACATTTATGCACTCAACAGAGGAGGACCTAAATATATAAAGCAAATATTAACAGAAAAAACTGAAGAAATAGACAGAAATACAATAATAGTAGGGGAATATAATATCCCAGTTACATCAATGGATATATCATCTGAAAGAAAATCAGTAAAGAAACACTGGCCTTAACACATTACATGAGATTACCTTAATATATACACCTATAGAACATTCCATCAAAAAGCAGCAGAACACACATTCTTTTCAAGTACACATGGAACATTCTCCAGATACATCACGTTAGGCCACAAAACAAGTCACATTAAATATAAGAAGATTCAAATCATATTAATCATCCTTCCTGTCCACAACACTATGAAACTAGAAATCAACTACAAGAAGAAAACTGGGAAAAACACAAACACGTGGAGACTAAACAACATGATGCTAAACAACCAATGGTCAGTGAAGAAATCAAAGAAGAAATAAAAATATACCTTGAGACAAATGAAAATGGAAACACAACTGTCCAAAATCTATGGGACATAAGGTTAACAGTTGATCTTTCAGCAGAAACTCTGCAAGCCAGAAGGGAGGGGCAGGGTATATTTAAAGTGATGAAGGAGAAAAACCTACAACCAAGATTACTCTACCCATCAAGGATCTCATTCAGATTTGATGGAGAAATTAAAACCTTTACAGACAAGCAAAAGCTGAGAGAGTTCAGCACCACCAAACCAGCTTTACAACAAATGCTAAAGGAACTTCTCTAGGCCAGAAACATGAGAGAAGGAAAAGACCTACAATAACAAAACCAAAACAATTAAGAAAATGGGAACAGGAACATACATATCAATAATTACCTTAAAAGTAAATGGATTAAATGGTCTCACCAAAAGACACAGACTCACTGAATGGATACAAAAACAAGACCCATATGCATGCTGTCTACAAGAGACCCACTTCAGACCTAGGGACACCTACAGGATGAAAGTGAGGGGATGGAAAAAGATATTCCATGCAAATGGAAATCAAAAGAAAGCTGGAGTAGCAATTCTCATATCAGACAAAATAGACTTTAAAATAAAGACTGTTACAAGAGACAAAGAAGGGCACTACATAATGATCAAGGGATCAATCTAAGAAGAAGATATAACAATTGTAAGTATTTATGCACTCAACATAGGAGCACCTCAATACATAAGGCAAATGCTAACAGCCATAAAAGGGGAAATCGACAGTAACACAATCACAGTAGGGGACTTTAACATCCCACTTTCACCAATGGACATATCATCCAAAATGAAAATAAATAAGGAAACACAAGCTTTAAATGATACATTAAACAAGATGGACTTAATTGATATTTATAGGACATTCCATTCAAAAAAAAAAACAGAATACACATTCTTCTCAATTGCTCATGGAACATTCTCCAGGATAGATCATACCTTGGGTCACAAATCAAGCCTTGGCAAATTTAAGAAAATTGAAATCATATCAAGTATCTATTTGGAGAACAACACTATGAGACTAGATATCAATTACAGGAAAAGATCTGTAAAAAAATGCAAACACATGGAGGCTAAACAACACACTACTTAATAATGAAGTGATCACTGAAGAAATCAAAGAGGAAATCAAAAAATACCTAGAAACAAATGACAATGGAGGCACAACGACCCAAAACCTATGGGATGCAGCAAAAGCAGTTCTAAGAAGGCAGTTTATAGCAATACAATCCTACCTTAAGAAACAGGAAACATCTCAGATAAACAGCCTAATCTTGCACCTAAAGCAATTAGAAAAAGAAGAACAAAAAAACCCCAAAGTTAGCAGGAGCGAAATCTATGGGACAAAGGAAAAGTAGTCCTAAGAGGGAAGCTCATACTGATACAGGCCTACCTCAAGAAACAAAAATCTCAGATAAAAAATCTAAATATACATTTAAAGGAACTACAAAATGAAGAATAAGCAAAGACCAAAGTTAGAAGAAGGAAAAAAAATAGATCACAGAGGAAATAAATGAAATAGAGACAAAAAATACAAGAGATCAATGAAAGTAACAGTTGGTCTTTTGAAAAGATGAACAAAATCAAGAAACTTATTTAGCCAGGCTCATCAAGAAAAAGATTACCTAAATAAGTAGAATCAGAAATTAAAGAGGAAAAATTACAACTTGACACCACAGAAATATGAAGGATCATAAGAGAATACTATGAACAATTATATGTCAACAAATTAAACAACCTAGAAGAAATAGAAAAATTTCTAGATCATATAATCTTCTAACACAGAATCATGAAAAAATAGAATATCTGAATAGGCTGATTATTAGTAACGAAATTGAATCAGTAATAAAAACTCTCTCCCAAAACAAAAGTCAAGGTCCAGATGGCTTCACAGGTGAATTCTACCAAATATTTAAAAAGACTTAATATCTATCACTTTCAAATTATTGCAAAAAATGAAGACAAAGGAATACTTCCAAACTCATTCTACAAGGCCACCATTAACCTGATACCAAAACCAGACAAAAACATTGCAAAAGGGGGTTGGTGGCGTGAACACAGCCTGCAGGGAGTTAGTGCACCATGGCTAGTGGGGAGGGAGTCCGGGAACAAGTCTGGACCTGCCGAAGAGGCAAGAGACTTTTTCTTCCCTCTTTGTTTCCTGCTGTGCGAGGAGAGGGGATTAAGAGCTCTGCTTAAAGGAGCTCCAGAGACGGGGGCGAGCCACGGCTAACAGCGCGGACCCCAGAGACGGGCCTGAGTTGCTAAGGCTGCTGCCTCCACCACCAAGAAGCCTGCGTGTGAGCACAGGTCACTATCCACACCTCCCTTCCGAGGAGCCTGTGCAGCCCGCCACTGCCAGAGTCCCGGGATCCAGGGACAACTTCCCCAGGAGAAGGCACGGAGCGCCTCAGGCTGGTGCAATGTCCCGCCGGCTTTTGCTGTTGCCGCAGGCTCGCCCCGCACTCCATGCCCATCCCTACCTGCAGCCTGAGTGAGCCAGAGCCCCAGAGTCAGCTGCTCCTTTAACCCCGTCCTGTCTGAGCGAAGAACAGACGCCCTCCGGCGACCTACAAGCAGAGGCGGGGCCAAATCCAAAGCTGAGCCCTGGGAGATTTGCGAACAAAGAAGAGAAAGGAAAATCTCTCCCAGCAGCCTCAGGAGCAGCGGATTAAATCCCCACAATCAACTGGTTGTACCCTGCATCTGTGGAATACAGGAATAGACAATGAATCACCAAAATTGAGGAGGTGGACTTTGAGAGCAAGATTTATTATTTTTTTCCCGTCTTCCTCTTTTTGTGAGTGTGTATGTGTATTCTTCTGTGTGAGATTTTGTCTGTATAGCTTTGCTTTCACCATTTGTCCTAGGGTTCTGTCTGTTTTTTTTTAACTTAAAAAAACTTTCTATCTTAATTATTTTATTTTATCTTACTTTATTCTATTTTATCCTCTTTTTTCTTTCTTCTTTTCTTTCTTCCTTTTTTCCCTCCTTCCTTCCTTCCTCCCTCCATTCCTTCCTTCCCTCCTGTCCTCCTTCCCTCCTTTCTTTCTTTCTTTCTTTCTTTCTTTCTTTCTTTCTTTCTTTCTTTCTTTCTTTCTTTCTTTCTTTCTTTCTTCTTTCGTTCTCTCTCCTCCCTTTTATTCTGAGCCGTGTGGATGAAAGGCTCCTGGTGCTGCAGCCAGGAGTCAGTGCTGTGCCTCTGAGGTGGGAGAGCCGTCAGGACACTGGTCCACAAGAGACCTCCCAACTCCACATAATATCAAACGACAAAAATCTCCCAGAGATCTCCATCTCAACACCAGCACCCAGCTTCACTCAACGACCAGCAAGCTGCAATGCTGGACACCCTCTGCCAAACAGCTAGGAAGACAGGAACACAACCCCACCCATTAGCAGAGAGGCTGCCTAAAATCATAATAAGGCCACAGACACCCCAAAACACACCACCTGACATGGACCTGCCCACCAGAAAGACAAGATCCAGCCTCATCCACCAGAACACAGGAACTAGTCCCCTCCACCAGGAAGCCTACACAACCCACTGAACCAACTTTAGTCACTGGGGACAGACACAAAAAACAATGGGAACTATGAACCTGCAGCCTGCAAAAAGGAGACCCCAAACACAGTAAGAAAAGCAAAATGAGAAGAGAGAAAAACACACAACAGATGAAGGAGCAAGATAAAATCCCAACAGAACTAACAAATGAAGAGGAAATAGGCAGTCTACCTGAAAAAGAATTCAGAATAATAGTAAAGATGATCCAAAATCTTGGAGATAGAATTAACAAGGACCTAGAAGAACTAAAGATGAAACAAGCAATGATGAACAACACAATAAATGAAATTAAAAATACTCTAGATGGGATCAATAGCAGAATAACTGAAGCAGAAGAAAGGATAAGTGACCTGGAAGATAAAATAGCGGAAATAACTACTGCAGAGCAGAATAAAGAAAAAAGAATGAAAAGAACTGAGGACACTCTCAGAGACCTCTGGGACAAGATGAAACACATCAGCATTCGAATTATAGGGGTTCCAGAACAAGAAGAGAAAAAAAAGGGACTGAGAAAGTATTTGAAGAGATTATATAGACACTTTTTTTTTTTTTTGTAGTACGCGGGCCTCTCACTGTTGTGGCCTCTCCCATTGTGGAGTACAGGCTCCGGACGCATAGGCTCAGCGGCCATGGCTCATGGGCCCATCCGCTCTGCGGCATGTGGGATCTTCCCGGACCGGGCCACGAACCCGTGTCCCCTGCATCGGCAGGCAGACTCTCAACCACTGCGCCACCAGGGAAGCCCTGAAGAGATTATAGATGAGAAATTCCCTAATATGGGAAAGGAAATAGTTAATCAAGTCCAGGAAGCATAGAGAGTCCCATACAGGATAAATCCAAGGAGAACACGCCAAGATACATATTAATCAAACTATCAAAAATTAAATACAAAGAAAACATATTAAAAGCAGTAAGGGAAAAACAACAAATAACACACAAGGGTGTCCCTATAAGGTTAACATCTGATCTTTCAGCAGAAACTCTTCAAGCCAGAAGGGACTGGCAGGACATATTTAAAGTGATGAAGGAGAAAAACCTAAAACCAAGATTACTCTACCCAGCAAGGATCTCATTCAGATTTGATGGAGAAATTAAAACCTTTACAGACAAGAAAAGGTGAGAGAGTTCAGCACCACCAAACCAGCTTTACAACAAATGCTAAAGGAACTTCTCTAGGCAAGAAACACAAGAGAAGGAAAAAACCTACAATAACAAACCCAAAACATTTAAGAAAATGGGAATAGGAACATACATATCGATAATTACCTTAAATGTAAACAGATTAAATACTCCCACCAAAAGACACAGACCGGCTGAATGGATTCAAAAACAAGACCCATGTATATGCTGTCTACAAGAGACCCACTTCAGACCTAGAGACACATACAGACTGAAAGTAAGGGGATGGAAAAAGATATTCCATGCAAATGGAAACCAAGAGAAAGCTGGAGTAGGAATTCTCATATCAGACTAAATAGACTTTAAAAATAAAGACTATTAGAAGAGACAAAGATGGACACTACATAATAATCAAGGGATCGATCCAAGAAGACTATATAACAATTATAAATATTTATGCACCCAACATAGGAGCACCTCAATACATAAGGCAAATACTAACAGCCATAAAAGGGGAAATCGACAGTAACACATTCATAGTAGTGGACTTTAACACCCCACTTTCACCAATGGACAGATCAACCAGAATGAAAATAAATAAGGAAACACAAGCTTTAAATGATACATTAAACAAGATGGACTTAATTGAAATTTATAGGACATTCCATTCAAAAAAACAGAATACACATTTTTCTCAAGTGCTCATGGAACATTCTCCAGGATAGATCATATCTTGGGTCACAAATCAAGCCTTGGTAAATTTAAGAAATTTGAAATTGTATCAAGTATCTTTTCCGATCACAAGGCTATGAGACTAGATATCAATTATAGGAAAAGATCTGTAAAAAATACAAACACACGGAGCCTAAACAATACACTACTTAATAACGAAGTGATCACTGAAGAAATCAAAGAGGAAATCAAAAAATACCTAGAAACAAATGACAATGCAGACACGACACCCCAAAACCTATGGGATGCAGCAAAAGCAGTTCTAAGAGGGCAGTTTATAGCAATAAAATCCTACCTTAAGAAACAGGAAACATCTCGAATAAACAACCTAACCTTGCACCTAAAACAATTAGAGAAAGGAGAACAAAAAACCCCCAAAGTTAGCAGAAGGAAAGAAATCAAAAAGATCAGATCAGAAATAAATGAAAAAGACACGAAGGAAACGATAGCAAAGATCAATAATACTAAAAGCTTGTTCTTTGGGGCTTCCCTGGTGGTGCAGTGGTTGAGAGTCCGCCTGCCAATGCAGGGGATGCGGGTTTGTGCCCCAGTCTGGGAAGATCCCACATGCTGTGGAGCAGCTGGGCCCGTGAGCCATGGCCACTGAGCCTGCACATCCGGAGCCTGTGCTCTGCAATGGGAGAGGCCACAACAGTGAGAGGCCCGAGTAAGAAAAAAAAAAAAAGCTGGTTCTTTGAGAAGATAAAAAAATTTGATAAACCATTAGCCAGACTCATCAAGAAAAAGACGGAGAAGACTCAAATCAATAGAATCAGAAATGAGACAGGAGAGGTAACAAATGACACAGCAGAAATACAAAAGATCATGAGAGATTACTACAAGCAACTCTTTGCCAATAAAATGGACAACCTGGAAGAAATGGACAAATTCCTAGAAATGCACAACCTGCCAAGACTGAATGAGGAAGAAATATAAAATATGAACAGACCAATCACAAGCACTGAAATTGAAACTGTGATTAAAAATCTTCCAACAGGGCTTCCCTGGTGGCGCAGTGGTTGAGGGTCCGCCTGCCGATGCAGGGGACGCGGGTTTGTGCCCCGGTCTGGGAGGATTCCACGTGCCGCGGAGCGGCTGCGGCTGTGAGCCATGGCCGCTGAGCCTGCGTGTCCGGAGCCTGTGCTCCACAGCGGGAGGGGCCGCAGCAGTGAGAGGCCCGCATACCACAAAAAAAAAAAAAAATCTTCCAAGAAACAAAAGCCCAGGACCAGATGGCTTCACAGGCGAATTCTATCAAACGTTTGGAGAAGAGTTAACAACTCTCCTTCTCAAACTCTTCCAAAATATAGCAGAGGGAGGAATACTCCCAAATTCATTCTACGAGGCCAGCATCACCCTGATACCAAAACCAGACAAGGATGTCACAAAGAAAGAAAACTACAGGCCAATATCACTGATTAGCATAGATGCAAAAATACTCAACAAAATACTAGCAAACAAAATCCAACAGCACATTTAAAGGATCATACACCATGATCAAGTGGGGTTTACTCCAGGAATGCAAGGATTCTTCAATATACGCAAATCAATCAACGTGATATACCATATTAACAAATTGAAGGAGAAAAACCATGTGATCATCTCAATAGATGCAGAGAAAGCTTTCGACAAAATTCAACACCCATTTATGATAAAAACCCTGGAGAAAGTAGGTATAGAGGGAACTTTCCTCAACATAATAAAGGCCATATATGACAAACCCACAGCCAACATCACCCTCAATGGTGAAAAACTGAAAGTATTTCCACTAAGATCAGGAACAAGACAAGGTTGCCCACTCTCACCACTCTTATTCAACATAGTTTTGGAAGTTTTAGCCACAAAAATCAGAGAAGAAAAGGAAATAAATGGAATCCAAATCAGAAAAGAAATAGTAAAGCTGTCACTGTTTGCAGATGAAATGATAGTATACATAGAGAAGCCTAAAGATGCTACCAGAAAACTACTAGAGCTAATCAATGAATTTGGTAAAGTAGCAGGATACAAAATTAATGCACAGAAATCTCTGGCATTCCTATACACTAATGATGAAAAATCTGAAAGTGAAATCAAGAAAACACTCCCATTTATCATTGCAACAAAAAGAATAAAATATCTAGGAATAAACCTACCTAAGGAGACAAAAGACCTGTGTGCAGAAAATTATAAGACACTGATGAAAGGAATTAAAGT
>RJWK010002664.1:30679-68858 GCA_004363435.1 Platanista minor
ATTGGAAGAATCAACATTGTGAAAATGACTCTACTACCCAAAGCAGTCTACAGATTCAATGCAATCCCTATCAAACTACCACTGGCATTTTTCACAGAACTAGAACAAAAAATTTCACAATTTGTATGGAAACACAAAAGACCCCGAATAGCCAAAGCAATCTTGAGAATGAAAAACGGAGCTGGAGGAATCAGGCTCCTTGACTTCAGACTGTAGTACAAATCTACAGTAATCAAGACAGTATGGTACTGGCACAAAAACAGAAATATAGATCAATGGAACAGGATAGAAAGCCCAGAGATAAACCCACACAAATATGGTCACCTTATCTTTGATAAAGGAAGCAGTAATGTACAGTGGAGAAAGGACAGCCTCTTCAATAATTGGTGCTGGGAAAACTGGACAGGTACATGTAAAAGTATGAGACTAGAACTCTCCCTAACACCATACACAAAAATAAACTCAAAATGGATTAAAGATCTAAATGTAAGGCCAGAAACTATCAAACTCTTAGAGGAAAACATAGGCAGAACACTGTATGACATAAATCACAGCAAGATTCTTTTTGACCCACCTCCTAGAGAAATGGAAATAAAAACAAAAATAAATAGGACCTAATGAAACTTCAGAGCTTTTGCACAGCAAAGGAAACCATAAACAAGACCAAAAGACAACCCTCAGAATGGGAGAAAATATTTGCAAATGAAGCAACTGACAAAGGATTAATCTCCAAAATTTACAAGCAGCACATGCAAGTCAATAACAAAAAAACAAACAACCCCATCTAAAAATGGGCAGAAAACCTAAATAGACATTTCTCCAAAGAAGATATACAGACTGCCAACAAACACATGAAAGAATGGTCAACATCATTAATCATTAGAGAAATGCAAATCAAAACTATAATGAGATATCCTTTCACACCGGTCAGAATGGCCATCATCAAAAAAATCTAGAAATAATAAATGCTGGAGAGGGTGTGGAGAAAAGGGAACACTCTTGCACTGCTGGTGGCAATGTGAATTGGTACAGCCACTATGGAGAACAATATGGAGGCTCCTTAAAGAACTACAAATAGAACTACGATATGACCCAGCAATCCCACTACTGGGCATATACCCTTAGAAAACCATAATTCAAAAAGAGTCATGTAGCAAAATGTTCATTGCAGCTCTATTTACATTAGCCAGGACATGGAAACAACCTAAGTGTCCATCATCGGATGAATGGATAAAGAACATGTGGCACATGTATACAAGGGACTATTACTCAGCCATAAGAAGAAACGAAATTGAGTTATTTGTAGTGAGGTGGATGGACCTAGAGTCTGTCATACAGAGTGAAGTAAGTCAGAAAGAGAAAGACAAATACCGAATGCTAACACATATATATGGAATCTAAGAAAAAAAAAGTGTCATGAAGAACCTAGGGGCAAGACGGGAATAAAGACTCAGACTTACTAGAGAATGGACTTGAGGATATGGGGAGGGGGAAGGGTAAGCTGTGACAAAGTGAGAGAGTGGCATGGACATATATACACTACCAAACGTAAAATAGACAGCTATTGGGAAGCAGCCACATAACACAGGGAGATCAGCTCAGTGCTCTGTGTCCACATGTATGGGTGGGATAAGGAGGGTGGGAGGGAGGGAGATGCAAGTGGGAGGAGATATGGGATCATATGTATATGTATAACTGATTCACTTTGTTATAAAGCAGATACCAACACACCATTGTAAAGCAATTATTCTCCAATTAAGATGAAAAAAAAGAAAGAAAAACCAAACAACCCAATCAAAAAATGGGCAGAAAATCCAAATAGACATTTTCCTAGGAATAAATACAGATGACCAAGAGACACAAGAAAAGCTGATCAACATCACTAATTATTAGGGAAATGCAAATCAAAACTACAGTGAGGTATCTCTTCACACTTGCCAGAATGGTTATCATCAAAAGGTCTACAAATAATAGACGCTGGAGAGAATTAAGAGAAAAGGAAACCCTTTACACTGTCGGTGGGAATGTAAGTTGGTTCAATCACTATGGAAAACAGTATGGAGGTTCCTTAAAAAACTAAAACTAGAACTACAATATGATCCAGCATTTCTTCTCCTGAGTATATATCTGGAAAAAATGAAAACTCTAATTTGATAAGATACATGCACCCCAACATCCATAGCAGCACTATTTACAATAGCCAAGACATGGAAGCAACCCAAGTGCCCATCGAAATATGATTGGCTTAAGAAGGCGCAATATATATACCCAGTGGAATATTAGCCATAAAAAAGAATGAAATCTTGCCATTTTCAGCAACGTGAATGCACCTAAAGAATATTATAGTCAGTGAAATAAGTCAGAGAAAGACAAATACTATATGATATCACTCTTATGTGGAATCTAAAAAATACAAATGAATCTCTATACAGAACAGTAGCAGACTCACTGACATAGGAAACAAATGGGTTATCAAAGGGGAGAGGAAGAAGGGGAGGGACAAATTAGGAGTATGGGTACAAAGTACTATACATAAAAGAGATAAGCAACAAAGATTTACTGTATGGCACAGGGAATTATATCCAATGTCTTGTAAAAACCCATAATGGAATATAATCTGCAAAAAATTGAATCATTACACTATACATCTGAAACTAATACAGTATTGAAAATCAACTATACTTTGATTAAAAAATGAAACAAAAGACTACAAAGTGTGTATATGAGGATGAGAAGAAATTGAAAACCTTAGAATGAAATATTATTCAGCCATAAAAAGGAATGAAGTGTTACATTCATTCTTATAACATGGATGAATCTTGAAAACATTAAGCTAAATGAAAGCAGCAGTCCCAAAAGGCCCCTACTGTATGATTTCATTTGTATGAAATGTCCAGAATAGGCAAATCCTGAGATAAAATGTAGATTAGTGGTTTTCAGAGCCTGCAAGGAAGGGTCCTGAGGAGTGACTGCCAATGGGTACGTGGTTTCTTTTGGGGGTGATGAAAATGTTCTAAAATTGATTGCAGTGATGATTGCACAACACTGTGATATACTAAAAACAACTGAATGTACACTTTAAATGGGTGAATTGTGTGGCATGTGAATTATGTCTCAGTAAAGATGTTAAAGAATTTTTTAAAATCCTCAACAAAATATTGCATTATTAAAAGGATCATACACCAAGATCAAGTGGTATTTATTCCAGGGATGTAAATGTGATTCAACATCTGCAAAAAAATCAATGTGACACACCATATTAAACTGAAGAATTAAAATAATATGATAATCTCAATAGATGCTTTAAAAAGCTTTTGACAAAATTCAACATTAATTTATGATAAAACTCTCCAGAAAGTGGGAATAGAGGGAACATACCTCAACCTAATAAAGGCCATATATGACAAACCCACAACTAACAACATACTCAATGTGAAAAGCTGAAAGCATTTTCTCTGAGACGAGGAACAAGACAAGGAATCCCACTCTTGCCGCTTTTGTTCAACATGATGTTGGAAGTCCTATCCACAGCAAACAGAGAAAAAAAGTAATAAAAGGAATCCAAATTGGAAAGGAAGATGTAAAACTGTCACTGTTTGCAGATGACATGGTACTATACATAGAAAACCCTAAAGTTGCCATGAAAACACTACTAGAACTCATCAATGATTTTGGCAAAGTTACAGGATGTGAACTTAAGATACAGAAATCTGTTGCATTTCTATACACTCACAACGAACTATGAGAAAGAGAAATTAAGAAAATAATCCTATTTACAGTAGCATCAAAAGAATAAAATACCTAGGAATAAATCTAACTAAGGATATAAAAGACCTTTACTCAGAAAACTTTAAGACACTAATGAAAGAAATTGAAGATGACACAAACAGATGGAAAGATATACTGTGTCCATTAATTGGAAGAATTAATTTTGTTAAAATGACCATATAACCCAAGGAAATCTACAGATTCAATGCAACCTTTATCAAAATACGAATGTAATTTTTCACAGAACTAGAACAAATCATTCTAAAATTTGTGTGGAAACACAAAAGACCTCAAATAGCCATAATAATCTTGAAAAAAAAAAAAAGAACAGGGCTGGAGGTATCACTGTCCATGATTCCAAACTGTACTACAAAGTTACAGTAATCAAAACACATTGGTACTGATTCAAAAACACATAGATCAGTGAAACAGAATGGAGTGCCCAGAAATGAATGTACACTTTTTTGTTTTTGGCAATTAATCTATGACAAAGGAAGCAAGAATATACAGTGGGGAAAAGACAGCCTCTTCAATAAATGGTGTTAGGTAATGGTAAACTTGGCATCTACATGCAAAAGAATCAAACTGGATTACTCTCTCATACCATGCATAAAAATAAATTCAAAATGGATTAAAGCCTTAGATGTGAGACCTGAAACCACAAAACTTCTAGAAGTAAACATAGGCTGTAAGCTCTTTGACGTTGGTCTTAGTAATTTTGTTTTTTTGCATATGTCTGCTCAGGCAAGGGAAACAAAAGCAACAGTAATCAAACTACAGCGCTTTTGCACTGCAAGGGATACTATCAACAAAATGAAAAGACCACCTACTGAATTGTAGAAAATATTTGCAAATGATATATCTAATAAGGGTATAATACCTGAAATATACAAAGAACTCCTATAACTCATATAACTCAACATCATAAAAACAAAAAAACTAATTAAAAAATGAGCAGAGGACCTGAATAGACATTTCTCCAAAGAAGATGGCCAACAGGCAAATGAAAAGATGCTCAACGTCACTAATCATCATGGAAATGTAAGTAGAAACCACAATGAGATATCACCTCACACCTGTCATTATGGCCTTTATCAAAAAGACAACAAATAACAAGCATTTGTGAGGATATTGAGAAAAGGAAACCCTAGTGTAGGTGGGAATATACATTGGTGCAGCTCCTATGGAAAACAGTATGGAGATCCCAAAAAATATATTAAAAATAGACTCCCAAATGATCCAGCAATTCCACTCTTGGGTATTTATCTGAAGAAAACAAAAACACTAATCAGAAAAGGTATATGCACCTCTATGTTCTTTGCAGCATTATTTCCAATATCCAAGATATGAAAGCAATTTAAGTTGCCCATCCAAAGATGAATTGATAAAGATGTGATATAGATATACAGTAGATTATTACTCAGCCATTAAAAAGAATGAAATCTTCCCATTTGTGATACCATGGATGGACCTAGGGGGTATTATGCTAAGTGAAGTAAGTCGGACAGCAAAAGACAAATACTGTATGATTGCACTTATATGGGGAATCTTAATAAAGAAAACAAATGAACAAATATAACAAAACAGAAACAGAGTTATAGATACAGGGAACAAACAGGTGGATGCCAGAAAGGAGGGGTGGTTAGTGAAGGAAAGAAATAGGTGAGGGAGATTAAGAGATACAAACTTCCAGTTGCAAAATAAATGAGTCATGGGTATGAAGTGTACAGTGTGGGGAATATAGTCAATAACTATGTCATACCTTTGTATAGTGACATTCTAACTATACATAATGTGGTGATCATTTTGAAATATATAGAAATATTGAATCACTATGTTGTGTAATAGGAAATAAGATAGTGTTACAGGTTATTATACTTCAAAAACAAACAACAAAGAAACAAACAATAGAAAGAGATCAGATTTGTAGTTACCAGAGGTGGGGAGTCAGAGAGGGGAAATTGGATGAGGCAGTCAAAAGGTACAAACTTCCAGTTATAAGATAAATAAGTACTAGGGATGTAATGTACACATGATAAATATAATTAACACTGCTATATGTTATATATGAAAGTTGTTAAGAGGGTAAATCCTAAGTGCTCTCATTATGAGGAAAACAATGCTTTCTATTTCTTTAATTTTATATCTATATGAGATGATGGATGCTCACTAAACTTATTTTGACACTCATTTCACGATGTATGTAAGTCTAATCACTATGCTGTACAGCTTAATCTTATATAGAGCTGTATGTCAATTATATCTCAATAAAACTGGAAAAAATACATCATGTCATCTCCAAAAAGCGACAGTTTTACTTCTTCCTTTATGATTTTGATGCCTTTTGTTTCTTTCTCTTGCCCAATTGCTGTGGCTAGGACTTCCAATGCTATGTTGGATAAAAGTGGTGAGAGTGGGCATCCTTGTCTTTTCCCTGAGCTGAGAGGAAAAGTTTTCAGCTTTTTATCATTTTCTTGGCTGTGCCACATGGCTTGAGGGATCTTAGCCCCCTGACCAGGGATCAAACCAGGGGCCTGGCAGTAAGAATGCCAAGACCTAACCACTGGACTGCCAGGGAATTCCCAGCTTTTCATCACTGAGTGTGATGATAGCTGTGAGCTTGTAATATATTGCCTTTATCATGTTGAGGTATATTCCCTCTATACTCACTTTGTTTAGGGTTTTTATCATAAATGAAAGTTGAATTTTGTCAAATGCTTTTTCTACACCTATTGAGACCATCATATGACTTTTATCTTTCATTGTATTAATGTAACCTATTGAGACGATCATATGATTTTTATCTTTCATTGTATTAATGTATCACATTGTTTTATGTGCAGATGTTGAACCATCATTGCATCCTTGACATAAAGCTCAGTTGAACATGATGTATGATCCTTTTAATATATTACTGAATTCAGTTTGCTAATATTCTGTTGAGGACGTTTGCATCTTTGTCCATCTGGGGTATTGTTCTGTAATTTTCTTTTCTTGTAGCATCCTTGTCTGGTTTTGGTGTCTGGGTAATTCTGACCATGTAAAATGGGTTTGGAAGTGTTCCTTCCTATTTTATTTTTTGGAAGAGTTTGAGAAGGATGGATATTAATTATTCTTTCAATGTTTGGTAGAATTCAACAGCCAAGCCATCTGTTCCTGGACTTTTGTTTGTTGGGATTTTTTTTATTACTGATTCAGTCTCCCTACTTGTAATTGGTCTGTTCAGATTTTCTATTTCTTTATGATTGAGTCTTGGTAAGTTGTATGTTTTTAGGAATTTGTCCATCTCTTAGGTTTCCAATTGGTTGAAAGGTAGTTCATAGTAATCTTTTACGATCCTTTATTTCTTTGGTATCAGTTGCAATGTCTCCTCTTTCAGTTCTGATTTTATTTATTTGAATCCTCTTTCTTATTTTCTTGGTATGTCTAGCTAACAATTTGTTGATTCTGTTTGTTTTAGTTTCACTGTTCTTTTCTGTTTTCTCTTTAGTCTCTATTGCATTTATTTCAACTCTGATCTTTGTTATTTCCTTCCATCTACCAAATTTAGGCTCCATATTTTATTTTTTCTAGTTCCTTGAGGTATAAAGTTAAGTCGTTTATTTGAAAAATTTCTTCTTTCTCGAAGTAGGTATTTATCACTATGAACTTTCCTCTTACAACTGCTTTTGCTGCATGCCATATGTTTTAGTATGTTGTTTTTCCATTTTCATTTGTTTCAAGGTTGTTTTTATCTTTCTGATTTATTCATTGACCCATTGGTTGTTCAGTAGCATGTTGTTTAATCTCTACATATTTGTGAATTATCCAGTTTTCTTCCTGTAATTAATTTGTAGTTTCATACTATTGTGGTCAGAAAAACTGATATGATTTCAATCTTTTAAAATGTATCAGGACTTGTTTGTGGCCTAACATATAACCTATCCTGGAAAATGTTTAATGTGTGCTTGAGAAGAATGGTTATTCTTCTGCTTTTGGATGAAATGTTCTATATATAGCTGTTAAGTCCATCTGATATAACATATCAGTTAAAGCCAAAGTTTCCTAATTGAGTTTCTTTCTGGATGGTTTATCCATTAATGAAAATGGGATATTAAAATCCCCTATTCTTAATATTTTGTTGTCTATTTATCCCTTTAAGTCTGTTAATATTTACTTTAAAATTCAGGTGCTCCTATGTTGGGTGCATAAATATTTACAAATATTATATCCTTTTGTTGGATTGTCCTCTTTATCATTATATGATGACCATTTTTGTCTTGTATTACAGTCATTGTTTTAAAGTCTATTTTTTCTGATATAAGTATAGCGGCCATTGTTTTCTTTTGGACTAAATTTGCACAAAGTATATCCTTTCATCCTTTCCCTTAGTCCCTGTGTTACCTTATATCCAAAGTGAGTCTCTTGTGGGAAGCATATAGATGGGTCTTGTTTTTCTATCCATTCAGCCACTCTATGTCTCTTGATTGGAGAATTTAGGGCACTTACATTTAAAGTAATTATTGATAGGTGTGTGCTTATTTCTATTTTGTTAATTGTTTGCTGGCTGTTTCATATTTCCTCTGTTCTATTCTTCTTCCCTTGCTCTCTTCTTTTGTGATTTGATAATTTTCTCTAGTGGTATGCTTATATTCCTTTCTTTTTATCTTTTGTGTATCTACTATAGGTTTTTGCTTTGTGGTTACCATGAGGTTTACACATAAGAGTTTATATTTATAAGTCTATTTTGTGTTGATAACCACTTAAGTTTGAATGCCTTCTAAAGCTCCACATTTTTACTCTCCCCCTACAACTTTTCATATTTTTGATTCCACAATTTACCTCTTTTTATTTGTAGTTATGGTTACTTTTACTGCTTTTGTCTTTTAACTTTCATACTAGTTTTATGTGATTAAAGCACTACCTTTGCAACATTAGATTATTCTGAATTTTACTATATATTTACCTTTACCAATGTTTTATACTTTCTTATGTTTTCATGTTAGTGCCCTTTCATTTCAACTTAAAGATGTCCCTTTAATATTTCTTGTATTGCCAGTCTAGTGGTGATGAACTCCTTTGATTTTTGCTTGTCTGGAAAACTTTATCTCATTTTCAATTCTGAAGGACAGCTTTTTCTGGTAGAGCTGGAAATTTATTTTCCTTTGGCACTTTGAATATATTGTGCTATTCCCTGCTAGCCTTCAAACTTTGTGCTGAAATATCTGCTGATAGTCTTATGGGTGTTCCCTTGTATGTAACAAATTGTTTTTCTCTTGCTGCTTTTATGATTCTCTCTTTGTCTTTAACTTTTGACATTTTAATTACAATGTATCTTGGTGTGTGTCTCTTTGGGTTTCTCTTATTTGGAACTCTCTGGGTTAACTGGATCTAGACGTCTGTTTCCTTCCCCAGGTTAGGGAAGTTTTCAGCTATCATTTCTGCAAATAAGTTTTCTGTCACTTTCTCTCTCTGTTTTCTTTCTGTGACCCCTATAATGTGAATGTTTGTCCACTTGATGTTGTCCCATAAGTCCTTCGAGCTATCTTCATTTTTTGTCAGTCTTTTTCCTTTTTACTGCTCTGATTTGGATGAGTTCCATTTCCCTGTCTTTGAGTTCTCTGATCTTTTCTATTGCTTCATCTAGTTTGCTGTTGAAACCCTCTAGTGTATTTTTCACTTTAGTTATTATATTCTTCAGCTTTGTGACTTATATTTGGTACTTTCTTATAATTTTTGTCTGTTGAAGTTCTCACTGTGTTCATCCATTCTTTTCCTCAGCATGGTGAGCATCTTTATGACCACTATTTTGAACTCTTTGTTAGGTAAATCGCTTATCCCTGTTTCATTAAGGAATTTTTCTGAGGTTTTATATTGTTATTTTATTTAGAACATATTCCTCTGTTTCTTCATTTTCCTTGACTTTCTGTGTTGGTTTTTAGCATTAGATAAAACAGCTACCTCTCCCATTCTTGAGGGAGTGGTCTCATAGGGGATGAATCTTATCGTTCAACCCTGCCCTAGCTCTTGGTTGTTTCTCAAGCTTTTGTGATTTTCCAAGAAGCCTATTTTATTTTTAGTGGCTCCCAGTAGTTAGGGGTGTCCTAACCTCAGTGTCCCAAAGGGAGGATCTCAATCAGTACCTAGATTCAGGTTAATTGGCAGCTGGACCCTCAGGCCACAGCTTTTAGAGTATGCCAATATATATATAGTTCTGTGGGATTGAATGCATAAGTTCCACTGATCACCAGAGTTGGGTGACATAGAGGTGTCACTTGTGTGGCAGTTGCAAAAACTGGGGTTCCAGATGAGTGTACATGCTCCTTTCCAATAGATGTTCATGACATGTTGTAGGTCAGAGGGAAAGCACAATTATGGCATCCACCATCCTCAGAGAGCATCTTAGATATGTGTGAAACCAGAGGCCTGCCCTTCAGGCCAAAGCTCCAGGACAAGTTAACAGGCCTCTTTTACAGAAAGATGGGTTGTGTTTCAGCCTATTTCCAGTGCTGTGCCCTTGGGGTGGTGGTTGGCCAAGAACTTTCTCTCCCTCTCTGTTATAGTCTCATGGGACACAAAAATGCAAGCTCCACTGGCCACCAGAGCCAGGGGATCAAGGGGTATGCCCTAAGCAGCAGCCACAAAACACCAGGGCACAAGAATTGTGTAACAGCTCCCCTCCAGGAGTTACTAGCATTCTGAATCATGGCAGAAAGAATAGCATCTGCCTCCTGAGGTCTCTGGAAAGGATTAGAGTCGGCCCTTAGATGTTGTTTAATTAAAAGCCTGCTCCTCAGGCTGCAACGATGAAGATAAGCTAATAGGTCTCTTTTGTGAAAAGATTGGGCTCCTCAGACTGTTGCCTCTTGATGTGCCTTGGGGGTGGTAGCTGTAAGAACTCTTTCTTCATTTGCTACAATTCTTTGAGACCCATGAGCATAAGCCCTGATGGCCATCAGATCCAGGTGATCTAGAGGTGTCCCCTGGGGGCAGGTGTAAAAATCAGGGTACCTGATGAGGGTTCAAGCTTCTTTCCAGGAGATAATGGTGAACTAGGGAAAATCAGAAGGAGAGCACAAAGATGATGCCCACTGGCTGAAGCAAGGCAGAGGGAACCAGAATCTTTTAAGAAGCAGCTATTACTTTTGTTTCTTCTTGTCTAGAATGGTCAGTTTTACAGAAGCATCTAAAAGGCTAGAAAGTCTGGATCAGGGTTTCTCAACATTGTCACTATTGATATTTTGGGCCAAATAAGTTCTTTGTGCTGTCCTGTGTATTGTAGGGAGTTTAGCAAAATCCCGTGCCTCTACTCACTAGAAGTATGCAGCACACCCATTTCCCCTGACCTGTAACAATAAAAAATGTCTCTAGACAGGGAGATCAGTCAAAATGGCAGAGCAGAAAGACCCTGAGCTCACCTCCTCTCACTGGCGCACCAAAATTACAACTATTTACAGAACAACCATCCATGAAAAAGACTGGAACTTACCAGAAAAGATCTACAACTAAAGCTATAAATAAGGAACCACAACAAGATGGGTAGGAAGGGTGGAGTTGTGGTATAGTCAAGTCCCATACCCCTGGGTGGGCAACCCATACACAGGAATTACAATTGTAGAGGTTCTCCCCAATAAGAGAGGGGTCTGAGCCCCATATCAGGCTCCCCAGCCTGGGTGTCCTACCCTGGGAAAATGAGCCCCCAAAATTTTTGTCTTCGAAGGTCATCAGGGCTTACTTTCAGGAGTCCCAGAGAGCTGTGGGAAATAGAGACTCCACTCTAAAAGGGCACACACAAAATCTCATATACTCCAGGATGCAGGGCAGAAGCAGTAATTTGAAGGGAGCCTGGGTCAGACCTAAATGCTGATCTTGGAGAGTCTCCTGGAGAGGCAGGCAGCCACTGGAGCTCATCCTGGAGAAACAGACAATGGTGGCAGCCATTTTGGGGACCTTGCTCTACCATGTGGACACTGGAGCTAGCAAGCACCTCCATCTTACTAACCTCAGGACCCAGCCCCACCCCCACCTAACAGCCTGTAAGCATCAGTACCAGAATGCCTCAGGCCAAGCCCTACCCAACAGTAGACCTACTGCCTTAAGATCCTCTAAGCCCACGGCCACCCCTGGACATGGCCCTGCCCACCAGAGGGCCCAGGACCTATCTCCACACACAAGTGTGAAGGTATTAGACCAGGGACCCCCAGAGCCCTGCAGCCAGAGACCTGGGATCTAGCCCTACCCACCAGTTGGCAGGCACCAGCTCCAGAATGCTTGGCTCCACTCACCAGCAAGCCTGCTCTAGCCTCAGGACCACCTTCATGCATCAGTGGACAGACACCATGATGACATGACAACTGTAGTGTCACAGCGTGCAGACTCAGCCTGCCCAACAGTAGGCCAGCACCAGCCACAGGACCAGTGGGACCATGGTCCTGCTCACCAGCAGGTCAACACAAGCTCTGGGACCCCAGGACCCTGTAGCAAGACCTCAGGACTAGGCTCTTCCTGCCAGTGGGCTGCCACTAGCCAGAGGACCTGGCTTCAACCACCAGAGGGCTGGCACCAGCCCCAGGATCTCTTGGACCCTGACTCTGACCACCAGTGAGCCAGCACTAGTCCCAGGGCCCCCTGGTGTTCCACAGACAGCTGCCTAGTGACTTGGCCCTGCCAACCCACAGTTGGCAGCATCCACACAAGGCAAGACGTGGAAACCAACTGGACTGAGGGTCAGCCATGCCTACCAGACCACCGACAGTAGTCAGCCCACCACAACAGAAGGATCCATGCAGCCCAGATAGGGGGCATCCTGAGAGCACTTAGCTCTGTGACAAGAGGGCATTGTGCTCCTGGGAGGCATAGGATGTCTCTTACAAAAGGCTCCTTCTCCAAAGTCAGAAAACTTAACCAACCTACCAAATATATAAAAATACAAACAGCAACTTAGGCAAAATGAGGTGACAGAGGAACATGTTCTAAATGAAGGAACAAGATAAAACCCCAGAAGAAAAACTAAAGGAAATGGAGACAGGCAATCTACCTGAGGATGAGTTCAGGGGAGTGATCATAAAGATGATCAAAGAATTTGGGAGGAAAATGGATGCACAAAGTGAGAAGTTAGAAGTTTTTAACAAAGAGTTGGAAAATATAAAGAACAACAAAAAAGAGATGAAGAATACAATAACTGAAATTAAAATACACTGGAAGGAATCGACTGTAGACTAAATGATGCAGAGGAATGGATCAGTAACCTGGAAGACAGAGTAGTGGAAATCACTGATGCTGAACAGAAAAAGAAAAAAAGAATGAAAATAAATGAGAACAGTTTAAGAGACCTCTGGGAAAACATCAAGAGCGCTAATGTTTGCATTATAGGGGACCCAGAAGGAGAAGAGAGAGAGAAAGGCACTGAGAACATAAATGAAGACATAATAGCTGAAAACTTCCCTAACTTGGGAAAGGAAACAGACATCCAAGTACAGGAAGTACAGAGTCCCATACAAGATTAAACCAAAGAGGAAAACACCAAGACACATTGTAATTAAAATGGCAAAAAATTAAAGATAGAGAATATTAAAGGCAGTAAGGGAAAATCAACAAGTTACATACAAAGGAACTCTCATAAGTCTATCAACTGACTTTTCAGCTGAATTTTCAGCAGAAACTCTGCAAGCTAGAAGGGAGTGGCATGATATATTTAAAGTGATGAAAGGGAAAAACCTACAACTAAGAATACTCTATCTGGTAATGTTCTCATTCAGATGTGATGGAGAGATCAAAAGCTATACAGATAAGCAAAAGCTAGAGCTCAGCACCACCAAACATGTCTTACAAGAAATGTCAAAGGGACTTCTCTAAGTGGAAAAGAGAAGGCCACAACTAGAAACATGTAAAGTACAAAAGGAAAAAGCTCATTGGTAAAGACAAATATATAGTAAAGGTAGAAAATCAACCACAGAGAAAGTTAGTAGGAAGGTTAAAAAACAAGAGGAGTAAAATCATCTATATCTACAATAAACAGTTAAGGGTTACACAAAACAATTAGATATAAAATATGATGTCAAAAAAAGTAAATCATTAGGGGAAGAGGGTACAAATGCAGGGTTGTTAAAATGCATTTGAAATTAAGAGATCAGTAACTTAATCATATATATATATGTATATAGCTATATATAAACCTCATGGTAATCAGAAACCAAAAATCTGTAATAGATACACATACACAGAAGACAAAAGAATCTATACATAATACTAAAGATAGTCATCAAATCACAAGGGAAGAGAGCAAGGGAAGAAATAACAAAAAAGTACTACAAAAATGACCAGAAACAATGAACAAAATGGCAATAAGTACATACTTATCAATATTTACTTTCAGTGTAAAATGACTCAATGCTCCAATCAAAAGACATCAAGTGGCTAAATGGATACAATAAAAGACCCATATATGTACTGCCTAAAAGAGACTCACTTCAGATATAAAGACACACATACTGAAAGTTAGGGTATAAAAAGAGTTATTACATGCAAATGGAAATGAAAAAAAGAAGGGGGGTAGCAATAGTTATATGAGACAAAAGACTTTAAAGCAAAAACTATTATAAGAGACAAAGAAGGATATTACACGAAGATAAAGGGATCAATCCAAGAAAATATAACAAGGTAAATATATATGCACCCAACACAGGAGACCCTAAATGCATAAAGCAAATATTAACAGACATAGAGGGAGAAACTGACAGTAACACAATAATAGGAGGGGACTTTAACATCCCACTACATCAATAGATAGATCATCCAGAAAGAAAATCAATAAGCAAACACTAACCTTAAATAACACATTAGAGAAAATGGACTATGTACATTACTTCTAAAAGCAGCAGAGTACACATATTTGCAAGTGTACATGGAACTTTCTCCAGGATAGATCACACGCAAGGCCACAAAATAAGCCTTGGTAAATTTAAGAAAACTGAAATCATATAAAGCATCTTTTCTGACCACAACGTTATGAAAGTTGAAATTAACTACAAGAAAACTGCAAGAAAAAAAACTGTGAAAAACAGAAACACGTGGAGGCTAAACAATATGCTACTAAACAACCAATAGATCACTGAAGAAATCAAAGAGGAAATTAAAAAATACCTGGAGACAAATGAAAATGAAAACACAACAATCCAAAATATATGAGACACAGCAAAAGCAGTTTTAAGAGGGAATTTTATAGTGGTATAAGCTTACCTTATGAAACAAGAAAAATCTCAAATAACAAACCTAACCTTACACCTAAAGGAAGTAGAAAAATAATATCAAACAAACCCCAAAGTTAGTAGAGGAAAATTTATAAAGATCAGGGCAGAAATAAATGAAATGGAGACTATAATGCAATAGAAAAGATTAATAAAACTAAGGGTTAGTTCTTGGAAAGATAAATCAAATCAATAAACACTTAGCCAGACTCATCAAGAAAAAGAGAGGGCCCAAATGGATAAAATCTTAAATGAAAAAGGAGAAGTTAAAATTGATACCACAGAAATGCAAAGGATCATAAGAGATTTCTACAAAGAATTATATGCCAATAAAATGGACAATGTAGAAGAAATGGACAAATTCCTAGAAATGTACCATCTCTCAAGACTGAACCAGGAAGAAATAGAAAATATGAACAGATCAATTACCAGTAATGTAATTGAATCAGTAATAAAACAACTCCCAACAAACAAAAGTCCAGGACCAGTTAGCTTCACAGGTGAATCCTACTTAACGTTAAAGAAGAGTTAACACCTATCTCAAACTCTTCCATAAACTGCAGAGGAAGGAACACTTCTGAACTCATTCTATGAGGCCAGTATCACCCTGATACCAAAGCCAGACAAAGATATCACAAAAAAAAGAAAATTACAGGCCAATATCACTGATGGGTATAGATCCAAAAACTTCAACAAAATATTAGAATCCTACAATGTATTAAATAGATCATACACCATGATCAAGTGGTATTTATCCCAGGGATGCAAGGATGGTTCAATATCCATAAATCACGGTGATATATCACAGTAACAAACTGAAGACTAAAAAAAATATGATCATCTTAATAGATGCAGAAAAATATTTTGACAAAATTCTACAGTCATTTGTGATAAAAAACTCTCCAGGAAGTGTGTATGGAGGGAACATATCTTAACATAATAAAGGACATATATGATAATCCCACAGCTAACATCATACTCAACAGTAGTGAAAACCTGAAAGCATTTCCCCTAACATTAGGAAAAAGGCAACAAAGCCCACCACTCTCACCACTTTTATTCAACATAGTATTGGAAGTCCTAGCTACAGCAATCAGATAAAAAGAAAGAAAGAATTAGAAGGAATCCACATTACAAAGGAAGAAATAAAACTGTCACTATTTGCAGATGACCTGATACTGTACATAGAAAACCCTAAAGATACCAACAAAACACTACTAGAACTACTCAATGAATTCAGTAAAGTGGCAGGATACAAAATTAATATACAAAAATCAGTTTCACTTCTATTCACTAACAATTAAGTATCAGATAGAAAATTAAAGAGACAATCACATTTACAATCACATCAAAAAGAATCAAATAACTAAGAATAAACTTACCTGAAATAAAAGACCTGTACACATATACTGATGAAAAACAACACAAAAAGATGGAAAGACATACCTTTTTCATGGATTAGAAGAATTAATATTGTTAAAATGACCATACTACCCAAGGAAATCTACAGATCCAATGCAATCCCTATCAAAATACCAATGGCAGTTTTCCAGAACTAGAACAAATAATTCTAAAGTTTGTATGGAACCACAAAAGACCCTGAATAGCCAAAGCAGTCTTGAGAAAGAAGTAGAAAGCTGGAAGAATCACACTCCCTAACTTCAGATCTTACTACAAAGCAACAGTAATCAAAACAATATAGTACTGGAACTAAAATAGACACATAGATCAATGGAACAAAATAAAATGCCCTAAAATATACCCACACACTTATGGTCAATTAATCTAGAAAAAAAGAAGCAAGAATATACCATGGGGAAAAGACAGTCTCTTCAATAAGTGGTGCTGAGATAACTGGACGGCTACATGTAAAAGAATGAAATTGGAACATTTTCTCACACCATATACAAAAATAAACTCAAAATGGATTATAGACCTAAATATAAAACCTGAAGCCATAAAACTAGTAGAAGAGAATATAGGCAGAACACACTTTGACATAAATCATAGCAATAATTTTTTTTGATTCTGGCTCCTAAGGCAAAGGAATAAAAGCAAAAATAAACAAATGGGATCTAATTAAACTTAAATGCTTTTGCACAGCAAAGGAAACATCAACAAAATGAAAAGACACCCTACAGAATGAGAGAAAATATTTGCATATGATATGACCGATAAGGGGTTAATATCCAAAATATATAAACAGCTCATACAACTCAATATTAAAAAAACGCAAAAAAACAACCTAATTAAAAAATGGGCAGAAGGGGACCTTCAAGATGGCAGAGGAGTAAGATGTGGAGATCAACTCCCTCCCCACAAATACCTCAAAAATACGTCTACATGTGGAACAACTCCTACAGAACACCTACTGAGTGCTGGCAGAAGACTGCAGACTTCTGAAAAGGCAAGAAACTCCCCCATGTACCAGGGTAGGGCAAAAGAAAAAAGAAAAAACAGAGACAAAAGAATAGGGACGAGACCTGCAACTCTGGGAAGGAGCTGTGAAGGAGGAAGAGTTTCCACACACTAGGAAGCCCCTTCACTGGCAGAGACGCTGTGGGGAGAAGCTTTGGAGCCACAGAGGAGAGCACAGCAACAGGGGTGCAGAGGGCAAAGCAGGGAGAGACTCTCACAGAGGATCGGTGCCGACCAGCAGTCAGCAGCCTGAGAGGCTTGTCTGTTTACCTGCTGGGGTGGGTGGGTGCTGGGAGCTGAGGCTTGGGCTTTGGAGGTCAGATCCCAGTGAGAGGACTGGGGTTGGCCAGTCTGAAGGGGGCTAGTGCGCCACAGCTAGCCGGGAGGGAGTCTGGGGAAAAGTCTGGAGCTGCCTAAGAGGCAAGAGACCATTGTTTCAGTTTGTGTGAGCAGAGGGGATTCAAAGCACCACCTAAACGAGCTTCAGAGATGGGTGCAAGCCTCGGCTATCATCTCGGACCACAGAGACGGGCATGAAATGCTAATGCTGCTGCTTCAGCCACCAAGAAACCTGTGTGTAAGCACAGATCACTATCCACACTCCCCTCCAGGAGCCTGTGCAGCACGCCACTGCCAGGGTCCCATGATCCAGGGACATCTCTGGGAGAACACATGGTGCACCTCAGGTTGTTGCAACATCAGGCTGGCCTCTGCGACCACAGGCTCACCCCACATTCCAATTATAACCTACTGTACCCCTCCCTCACCATGGCCTGAGTGAGGCAGGGCTCCCTAATTAGCTGCTGCTTTAAGCCCGTCCTGTATGGATGGGAACAGATGCTTGAGGGTTACCTACATGCAGAGATGGGGCGAAAACCAAAGGTGAACCCCAGGAGCAGAGCGAACAAAGAAGAGAAAAGGAAATTTCTCTGTGCAGCCTCAGGAGCAGTGGATTAAATCTCCACAATAAACTTGATATACCCTACATCTGTGAAATACGTGAACAGACAATGAAGCATCCCCAAATTGAGGCAGTAGACTCTGGGAGCAACTGTAGACTTGGGGTTTGAGGTCTGTGACTGATTTGTTTCTAATTTTTATGTTTAGCTTAGTGTTTAGCGCTTGTTATCACTGGTGGATTTATTGGTTGAATTGCTCTCTCCATTATTATTATTATTTTATTTTAATAATTCTTTAATTTTAAAATTTATTATTATTTTTTTTCTTTCTTTCTTTTTTTCCTCCCTGTTCATCTGAGCCGTGTGGCTGACAGGGTCTTGATGTTCCAGGCTGGTGTCAGGCCTGATCCTCTGAGGTGGGAGAGCTGAGTTCAGGACATTGGACCACCAGAGACCTCCCAGCCTCACATAATATCAATTGGTGAGAGCTCTCCCACAGATCTCCGTCTCAACACTAAGACCCAGCTCCACCGAATGGCCAGCAAGCGCCTGTGCTGGACATGCCATGCCAAACCACAAGCAAGACAGGATAAAGAAGATGTGGCACATATATACAATGGAATATTACTCAGCCATAAAAAGAAATGAAATTGAGTTATTTGTAGTGAGGTGGATGGACCTAGAGTCGGTCATACAGAGAGAAGTAAGTCAGAAACAGAAAAACAAACAGCGTATGCTAACACATACATATGGAATCTAAAAAACAAACACAAAAAAGGTCATGAAAAACCTAAGGGCAGGACAGGAATGGGAATAAAGACGCAGACCTACTAGAGAACGGACTTGAGGACAAGGGGAGGGGGAAGGGTAAGCTGGGACAAAGTGAGAGAGTGGCATGGACATATATACACTACCAAACGTAAAGCCGATAGCTAGTGGGAAGCAGCCACATAGCATAAGGAGATCAGCTCTGTGCTTTGTGACCACCTAGAGGTGTGGGATGGGGGGGTGGGAGGGAAAGAGATGCAAGAGGGAAGACATATGGGGATATATGTATATGTATAGCTGATTCACTTCGTTATAAAGCAGAAATTAACACACCATTGTAAAACAACTGTACTCCAATAAGATGTTAAAAAAATTGTAAAAAATAACCCCCCAAAACAAAAAAAACTAGCAAGACAAGAACACAACGCCAGTCACTAGCAGAGTCTGCCTAAAATCATACTAAGTTCACAGACACCCCAAAACACACCACCAGATGCAGTCCTGCCCACTAGGAAGGCAAGATCCAGCCTCATCCACCAGAATACAGGCACCAGTCCCCTCCAACAGGAAGCTTACACAAGCCACTGAACCAACCTCAACCACTGGGGGCAGACACCAAAAACAATGGGAACTACCAACGTACAGCCTGTGAAAAGGAGACCCCAAACAAAGTAAGTTAAACAAAATGAGAAGACAGAGAATTACACAGCAGGTGAAGGAGCAAGGTAAAAACCCATCAGACCAAACAAATGAGGAGGAAATAGTCAGTATACCTGAAAAAGAATTCAGAGTAATGATAGTAAACATGATCCAAAATCTTGGAAATAGAATGGAGAAAATATAAGAAACTTTTAACAAGTACTTAGAAGGACTAAAGAGCAAACAAACAGTGACGAACAACACAATAAATGAAGTTAAAAATTCTTTAGAAGTAATCAATAGCAGAATAACTGATGCAGAAGAACAGGCAAGTGGCCTGGAAGATAAAATAGTGGAAATAATTGCCACAGAGCAGAATAAAGAAAAAAGAATGAAAAGAATTGAGGACAGTATCAGAGACCTCTGGGACAACATTAAGCACAAAACCTTCGAATTATAGGGGTCCCAGAAGAAGAAGAGAACATGAAAGGGTCTGAGAAAATATTTGAAGAGATTATAGTTGAAAACTTCCCTAACATGGGAAAGGAAATAGTCAAGCAAGTCCAGGAAGAGCAGAGAGTCCCATACAGGATAAATCCAAGGAGAAACAGGCCAAGACACATATTAATGAAACTATCAAAAATTAAATTCAAAGAAAAAGTATTAAAAGCAGCAAGAGAAAAGCAATAAATAACATACAAGGGAATCACCATAAGTTTAACAGCTGATCTTTCAGCAGAAACTCTGCAAGCCAGAAGGGAGAGGCAGGACATATTTAAAGTGATGAAAGGGAAAAACCTACAGCCAAGATTACTCTACCCAGCAAAGATCTCATTCAGATTTGACGGAAAAATTAAAACTTTTACAGGCCAGCAAAAGCTAAGATAATTCAGCACCACCAAGCCAGCTCTCCAACAAATGCTAAAGGAACTTCTCTAGGCAGGAAACACAAGAGAAGGAAAAGACATACAAAAACAAACCAAAACCAATTAAGAAAATGGTAATAGGAACATACATATTGATAACTACCTTAAAAGTAAATGGATTAAATGCTCCAACCAAAAGACAGAGACAGGCTGAATGGATACAAAAACAAGACCCTTATATAGGCTGTCTACAAGAGACCCACTTCAGACCTAGGGATAGATACAGACTGAAAGTGAGGGGATGGAAAAAGACATTCCATGCAAATGGAAATCAAAAGAAAGCTGGGGTAGCAATTCTCATATCAGACAAGATAGATTTTGAAATAAAGACTATTACAAGAGACAAAGAAGGACACTACATAATGATCAAGGGGTCAATCCAAGAAGAGGATATAACAATTGTATATATTTATGCACCCAACATAGGAGCACCTCAATATATAAGGCAATTGCTAACAGCCATAAAAGGGGAAATCGACAGTAACACAAAAATTGTAGGAGAATTTAACACCCCACTTTCACCAATGGACAGATCACCCAAAATGAAAATAAATAAGGAAACACAAACTTTAAATGACACATTAAACAAGAAGGACTTAATTGATATTTATAGGACATTCCATCCAAAAACAACAGAATACCATTTCTTCTCAAGTGCTCATGGAACATTCTCCAGGATAGACCATATCTTGGGTCACAAACCAAGCCTTGTTAAATTTAAGAAAATTGAAATCTTATCAAGAGTCTTTACCGACCACAAGGCTATGAGACTAGTTATTAATTACAGGAAGAAAACTGTTAAAAATACAAACACATAGAGGCTAAACAATACACTACTAGATCACCAAGAAATCACTGAAGAAATAAAAGAGGAAATCAAAAAATACCTAGAAACAAATGACAGTGAAAACACGATGACCCAAAACCTATGTGATGCAGCAAAAGCAGTTCTAAGAGGGAAGTTTATAGCAATACAATCCTACCTCAAGAAACAAGAAACATCTCAAATAAACAACCTAACCTTAAACCTAAAGCAATTATAGAGAGAATAAAAAAAACCCAAAGTTAGCAGAAGGAAAGAAATCATAAAGATCAGATTAGAAATAAATGAAAAAGAAATGAAGGAAACAGTAGCAAAGATCATTAAAACTAAAAGCTGTTTTTTTTAGAAGATAAACAAAATTGATAAACCATTAGCCACACTCATCAAGAAAAAAAGGGAGGAGACTCAAATGAATAGAATTAGAAATGAAAAAGGGGAAGTAACAGCTGATAAAGCAGAAATGCAAAGGATCATGAGAGATTACTACAAGCAACTCTACGCCAATAAAACGAACAACCTGAAAGAAATCGACAAATTCTTAGAAAAGTAAACCTTCTGAGACTGAACCAGGAAGAAATAGAAAATATGAACAGACCAATCACAAGCAATGAAATTGAAACTGTGATTAAATTCTTCCAACAAACAAAAGGCCTGGATGTCTTCATAGGTGAATTCTATCAAACATTTAGAGAAGAGCTCACACCTTTCCTTCTCAAACTCTTCCAAAATATAGCAGAGGGAGGAACACTTTGAAACTCGTTTTATGAGGCCATCATCACCCTGATACCAAAACCAAAGATGTCACAAAAATAAAACTACAGGCCAATATCAGTGATGAATATAGATGCAAAAATCCTCAACAAAATACTAGCAAACAGAATCGAACAGCACATTAAAAGGATCATACACCATGATCAAGTGGGGTTTATCCCAGTAATGCAAGGATTCTTGAATATATGCAAATCAACCAACGTGATACACCATATTAACAAACTGAAGGATAAAAACCATATGATCATCTCAGTAGATGCAGGAAAAGCTTTTGACAAAATTCAACACCCATTTATGATAAAAACTCTCCAGAAAGTAGACATAGAGGGATCTTACCTCAACATAATAAAGGCCATATATGAGAAACCCATAGCCAACATCATTCTCAATGGTGAAAAACAGAAACTTTTCCACTAAGATCAGGAACAAGACAAGGTTGCGCAATGTCACTACTATTATTCAACATAGTTTTGGACATTTTAGCCACAGCAATCAGAGAAGAAAAATAAATAAAAGGAATCCAAATTGGAAAAGAAGAAGTAAAACAGTCACTGTTTGCAGATAACATGATACTACACATAAAGAATCCTAAAGATGCCACTGGAAAACTACTAGAGCTAATCAATGAATTTGGTAGAGTAGCAGGATACAAAATTAATGCACAGAAATCTCTTGCATTCCTATACACTAATGGTGAAAAATCTGAAAGAGAAATTAAGGAAACCCTCTCATTTACCACTGCAACAAAATGAATAAAACACCTAGGAGTAAAACTACCTAAGGAGACCAAAGGTCTGTATGCAGAAAACTATAATACACTGATGAAAGAAAGTAAAGATGAACAAACAGGTGGAGAGATATACCATGTTCTTGGATAGGAAGAATCAACATGTGAAAATGACTATACTCCCCAAAGCAATCTACAGATTCAATGCAATCCCTATCAAACTACCAGTGGCATTTTTCACAGAAGTAGAACAAAACATTTTACAATTGGTATGGAAACACATAAGACCCCGAATAGCCAAAGCAATCTTGAGAAAGAAAAACGGAGCTGGAGGAATCAGGCTGCCTGACTTCAGATTGTGCTACAAAGCTACAGTAATCAAGAAAGTATGGTACTGGCACAAAAACAGAAATATAGATCAATGGAACAGGATAGAAAGCCGAGAGATAAACCCATGCACATATGGTCGCCTTATCTTTGCCAAAGGAGGCAAGAATATACAATGGAGAAAAGACAGCCTCTTCAATAAGTGGTGATGGGAAAACTGGACAGCTACATGGAAAAGACTGAAATGAGAACACTCCCGAACACCATACACAAAAATAAACTCAAAATGGATGAAAAACCTAAATGTAAGGCCAGACACTATAAAACTCTTAGAGGAAAACATAGGCAGAACACTCTGTGACAGACATCATAGCAAGATCCTTTTTGACCCACCTCCTAGAGAAATGGAAATAAAAACAAAATTAAACAAATGGGATGTAATGAAACTTAAAAGCTTTTGCACAGCAATGGAAACCATAAACAAGATGAAAGGACAACCCTCAGAATGGGAGAAAATATTTGCAAAGAAGCAACTGACAAAGGATTAATTTCCAAAATTTACAAGCATCTCATGCAGCTCAATATCAAAAAAACAACGCAATCCAAAAATGGGCAGAAAACTTAAATAGACATTTTTCCAAAGAAGATATACAGATTGCCAACAAATATATGAAAGGATGCTCAACATCACTAATCGTTAGAGAAATGCAAATCAAAACTCCAATGAGGTATCATCTCACAGCAGTCAGAATGGCCAACATCAAAAAAATCTACAGGGCTTCCATGGAGGCGCAGTGGTTGGGAGTCTGCCTGCCGATGCAGGGGACACGGGTTCGCGCCCTGGTCTGGGAAGATCCCACATACCGCTTAGCACCTGGGCCCGTGAGACATGGTGGCTGAGCCTGTGCTTCCGGAGCCTGTCGTCCGCAATGGGAGAGGCCATGGCAGGGGAAGGCCCGTGTACCGCAAAAAAAACAAAAAAACAAAAAAAAAAATATCTACAAGCAATAAATGCTGGAGAGGGTGTAGAGAAAAGGGAGCCCTCTTGCACTGTTGGTGGGAATGTAAATTGATACAGCCACTATGGAGAAGAGTATGGATGTGCCTTAAAAAACTAAAAATAGGGGCTTCCCTGGTGGTGCAGTGGTTGAGAGTCCACCTGCCGATGCAGGGGACACAGGTTAGTGCCCCAGTCTGGGATGATCTCACATGCCATGGAGTGGCTAGGCCCGTGAGCCATGGCCACTGGGCCTGCGTGTCCGGAGCCTGTGCTCTGAGATGGGAGAGGCCACAACAGTGAGAGGCCCACGTGCTGCAGGAAAAAAAAAAAAGAATTATAAAAAAAAAGACTAAAAATAGAGCAACCCTATGATCCTGCAATCCTGCTCCTGGGCATATATCTGTAGAAAAACATGGTTCAAAAGGATACTTGCACCCCAATGTTCATTGCAGTGCTGTTTACAATAGCCAAGACATGGAAGCAACCTAAATGTCCATTGACAGATGAATGGATAAGGAAGATGTGGTACATATATGCAGCGGAATATTACTCAGCCATTAAAAAGAATGAAATAATGCCATTTGAGACAACATTGATGGATCCGGAGATTATGATACTAAGTGAAGTAAGTCAGACAGAGGAAGACGAATATCATATGGTATCTCTTACATGCAGAATCTAAAAAAAATGATACAAATGAATTTGTTTACAAAAAAGAAACAGATTCACAGACTTAGAGAACGAACTTATGGTTACCAGTGGGGAAGGGTCGGGGGGAGGGATAGACTGGGAGTTTGGGATTGACATGTACACACTGCTATATTTGAAATAGATAACCAAAAAGGACCTACTATATAGCACAGGGAATGGTGCTCAATATTCTGTAATAACCTAAATGGGAAAAGAATTTGAAAAAGAATAGTTACATCTATATGAATAACTGAACCACTTTGCTGTACCCCTGAAACTAACACAACACTGTTAATCAATTATGCTCCAATATAAAATAAAAAAAATTTTAATGGGCAGAAGGCCTAAATAGACATGTTTTTTTCCAAAGGAGACATACAGAATGCCAACAGGAACATGAAAAGGTGCTCAACATTGCTAATCATCAGGGAAATGCACATGAAAACTGCAACGAGGCATAACTTCACACCAGTAAGAATGGCCATCATCAAAATATCTACAAATAATAAATGCTGGAGAGGATGTAGAGAAAAGTGAACCCTCCTACACTGTTTTTGGGAATGTATATTAGTGCAGCCACTATGAAGAACAGTATGGATATTCCTCAGAAAACTAAAAATAGAGCTACCATATGATCCAGCAATTCTGCTTCCAGGTATACATCTGAAGAAAATGAAAACACTAATTCAAAAAGATACATGCACCCCAATGTTTAAAGCAGCGTTCTTCGTAATAGTGAAGATATGGAAGCAACCTTAGTGTCTCTCACCAGATGAATGGGTAAAGAACAAATGTCATACACACACACACACACACAATGGAATACTACTCAGCCATAAATAAGAGTGAAAATTTACCATCTGCAACAACATGGATGGACCTGGAGGGTATTATCCTAAGAGAAATAAGTCAGACAGAGAAAGACAAATACTGTATGTTATCACTTATATATGGAATCTAAAAAATAAAGAAAACTAGTTAATATAACAAAAAAATATATACTCACAGGTATAGAGAACAAACTAGTGTTTACTAGTTTGGGGGAGGTATAAGATTAGGGGATTAAGAGGTACAAATTATTATGCATAAAATAAATAAGCTACAAGGATATACAGTACAGCACAGGGAATATAGCCAATATTTTATAATATATATAAAGAGTATAATCTTTAAAAATTGTGAATCACTATGTTGTACACTTAAAACTTACTTAATATTGTAAATCAACTATACCTTGATAAATAAAAAAATTCCATCAGAATATCATTAGATTAAAAAATATCTCTAGACATTGTCAAATGTGTCCTGCGGGTGGGGGAATATACCCCCAGTTGAGAACTGCTGGTTTAAAGGCATGGTAATGTTGTAGTTAAGAGCACAGTTTTTACACAATTATGTGTGAATCAAGACTCTTTTTCTTACTGGCTTCATGACCTTGAGCAAATCACTTCACTTTTCTGAATCTCATTTTCCTCTCTTCTGTAAATGGGAACAACGAGGCCTCGTTTAGGGTTGTTGTAACGATTAAATGAGATCATGTATATAAAACACTCGATACATACTGGCAATAATAATGTACTAATATTATTAACCATTATTAATTAACAAAGATTGCAATTTCCTAGGAAATGGTGAATGAGGAAAGGAGGCGGTTTCTTAAGGGTATAATCAGAACTAACTTTTTAATTGCTCATACTGTCGTAAGAGAATTCAGCTCTTCCCATTTGCTAGTAGGTCTCACCATCAAAGATAAGAGGGAGTATTAAATCTTTCTCTCAAAGATTCCATAGCTAATTCTGGAAAGGCAGGATACTGAGCTCTATACTATGGAATCTGTATAATCTATTTTGGGGTAAGGGTCTCTGAGATTTCATATCTATGTGTAGGCACAAACTCCAACCCACCCCTTCTCTAGAAGTCAGCTCTCTAAATATCAAAGAGATGAGAAGCATCTTACCGTAGAATTACACCAGAGACACCGGAAATCTTGAAGTCTCTGATAACTGCCACAGTTCTCATGACATACTGCGCACTGAGAACCAACAGATATGTTTCCTTCTACCCACTGATGAGGCATAGTTTTCTGAAGGATAAAAAGAGACAAGAGGTAGAAGTTAGAGATATAAGGAGAGGAAGGGCCAGCTGGAATAACTATACTACCCCATGGAGGACACTAGATAACCCCAAGGAAGTTCTCCATCATCCTGCCCTCCCCACTCCCATGCTACTGACCAATGACAGGTGGGAGCTAGGGGGGAGGCTTTCATTCTTCTAGATTTGTTGGATCATGAGCCTGGGAAAGAAGCCTACTTGGGTTGTCTGGAAACAGGAAGATGTCTTCCTTCCCCTGTGTGTCATGACTGAAGGGGAGATGGAAAAGGGTGATTATGAGAAAGCATGGCTAGTACTCACTATTTCATCTGCAGACATGAGGAGATCATCAGTAATGGATAATGTATTCCATTTGCAATCTTTGCTTGCTCTTAAAGCACATAATCTGTGAGACTTTACTTTGCACACTGTGAAAGAGGAAGAAAAAAAGATGGATGTGAATCTGGTGACAATGAAGATTCTAACTTCCTTCCCTAAGCTGCTCTAAAAGTTAGAACCTAGATGCATCTAAGTAGTTGTGACTTAACTCCAAAGGCTTATCTTCCATATATTTCAGTTTCTTTGTATTCTTCCTGGCCAAATTTTCTATTACCTGACTTGAATTGAAATTGATGGTAAGAATGAGGTGATTTCTATTTTTCCAAACCTGTGACTGTACTATCCAATCCTCCCAGACCCAACCCTCTCTTTTGATTAATGAGACTTCCCCCTCATGCCAGTTTCCTCCCATCTCCTTTCCCTTGTCTGTTAAGTGTCAGGGTTAACCTTACACTAGAATCAGTGACCTAGTGTGAGTCAATGATACTAAAGCCGCATGAGCTCCTTCACACCCATCTCCACCCACTGAGCTCCACTTCCTAAAGGAATCAGAGATGTACCTTCGCAGATGATAACATTTCGAGATAAGGCAGGAATGGTCCCTCGACAAACATTGCAGTGCTGGGTCCGGGGACTGTGGCTTGAGTACCAATAGTGCATTCCAACAAGAAAAGGATTGTTTTCTGCTGCAGGTATCTAAAATAAATAAAAGAGAAGAAATAATAGAGAGTTAATCACAGAGACGGATTAGGGAAGGCCAGAAAACCTGAATGCTAAGGCTGAAATGGCCAGCTACATAAGGTGTCAGAGCATGTGAAGAGGAAGAATCAAAGCTGAGCCAATACTTAACAAATCTCCCATCTCTGTTTTTTCCCAGTGGTTTTGGAAAGGGAAAAGGAATGAGGGGGTGGTAGATAATGGAACAGGGACTGAAGGCAGGAGTGATGATCTTTATACTCCTTGGCTAAACCATTTCATTGATTTAGCCTAAGCAAAATTAGTTCTGTTAGCCTTGGCCTTGTCTCTCTTTGAGTAGTCAGCAAAAGGAGGTGGTGAGTGGGAAATTCAGTGATATCCAAGCCCTCTTGCCAGGCAAGAAAGGGAGGAGGCAGGGCTCTGACTCTAGGCTAAGGAATGCTTGTCAGGCTTTAGCTACCTCCTGGAGATATACATTACCCTTCCTGGACCTACTGCTGCCAAGTGAGGAGAGCATTGCATTGCTGGGACAACAGTTTCATTTCGGAGGCTTCTGGTCCCAGTATTCTTTTCTGAATAACATGCTCTGACTGCCTATAGCAATTTCCTGGTTAATCAATTTTATTCATTCAAAATTCATTAAATTTTTACTGAGTAACTGCTATGTGCTTGGCACTTTTCAAGGCACTGATGAACAAGATAAAGTCTCTGCCTTCATGGAATGGCATTCTCTTTGGTGTCCTCTTTCATGGTATTCAATTTGACATTTACTATTAACCTCCCTATAAATGCTACATTTGTTTATCACAGCCTGACCCTTATGACTGTGGGGCTGGCACAGGGCACACCAGAAACTAGTTTTGGGGTTGAAAGGGGAAGGGGAGGAGTGGGCACCATAAACTTCCAAATTTGTTCTGGGTGTGCATTCCACAGGACACTTCCACCTTTTCTATAATTCCTGTGAATGTCTGATCTCTTCCTTCTCTGCCTTCCTCTGGAATGTAGACATAAGCTTATCCATTCAGCTTTTTATTCTTGATGTTATAATCGGTTGGGTGTGTAAAGACATAAGACTTTAAAATGAACTATATATTCTTCCTGATGCTAGCTGATACTGGTCCACAAGAGAGAGAGAAAGAGAGGGAGAGAGAAAAAGCGCTATTGAGGGATCTTCCATATTTAGTGTTCAACCTTGATCAACTTATAGGAATTCGTCATCTAAAACATAGCCTGTACATGGTATTCTCTGATCCCTCCTTCCCCCTCTGGCATGCCGTTTATGTGCTAAGCTGCTGTTGGAATGACCAGGAAGCTTCTGGAAGGAAAAGCTACTTTGATGCGGTAAAGGTTCACCTAGTATGGAGTCACTTTGTGATTGTATTATTTTTTGCATACTGAAACCCTGGCACAGTTCCGAGAAGATCAAAGTAGAGAGTGGAGAGTCCTGAGGAAATGACATAGTCTTGGCTTTGACATGCTGAGCAACTAGCACCTTTCTACTTCCCATGCCACTAGATTATAACTTTACAAGTGTATTATTTTTTGCATACTGAAACCCTGGCAAAGTTCCGAGAAGATCAAAGTAGAGAGTGGAGAGTCCTGAGGAAATGACATAGTCTTGGCTTTGACATGCTGAGCAACTAGCACCTTTCTACTTCCCATGCCACTAGATTATAACTTTACAAGTACCTTCCTTCCCTCCAACCTCCTTCTTTCCTCCAATAATTACTAAGAGCTACTTTGGGCCATCTATAAAGCTAGGCACTGGAGACCCAGAGATGAATGATCCATAGTTCTTGCCCTCATGGAGCTCATAGTCTACTGTAGGAGACAACTTCCTAAACAGATCACTCCAGTGTAGAGTGAAAAGTGAGCTCTCCTATAATTTTCAAAATTCTACAGGACAAATGGAAGAAATGATGAACTCAGCTTGGGCAGAATATTGAATTTCATGCTCCAATTAGCTACAGAATATAAAAATATATAAAATGGACATTGCTTTGGTTCAGCAGTGGAGGAGGTGGGATTTATATTCCTTAAGTGCATCCTATTGTATAAGAAAACTTTGATGCATACCATCCTGGAGGAGTACATGTTGTATGCTGAATTGTGCCCCCTGCCAAAATACGTTCAAGTACCTGGTACCTGTGAATGTGACCTTATTTGAAAATAGAATCTTTATAGATATAATCAATTTAAGATGTTGTCATAATGGATTAGTGACTGGTGTCCTTTCCCTCTTTTTTAAAAAAAAATTTAACATCTTTATTGGAGTATAATTGCTTTACAATGGTGTGTTAGTTCCTGCTTTATAACAAAGTGAATCAGTTATACATATACATATATCACCATATCTCTTCCTGCTTGCATTTCCCTTCCTCCCACCCTCCCTATTCTACCCCTCTAGGTGGTCACAAAGCACCGAGCTGATCTCCCTGTGCTATGCGGCTTCTTCCCACTAGCTATCTATTTTACTTTTGGTTGTGTATATATGTCCATGCCACTCTCTCACTTTGTCCCAGCTTACCCTTCCCCCTCCCCGTGCCCTCAAGTTCATTCTCTAGTAGGTCTGTGTCTTTATTCCCGTCTTACCCCTAGGTTCTTCATGACCATCTTTTTGTTTGTATTTTAGATTCCATATATATGTGTTCGCATAAGGTATTTGTTTTTCTCTTTCTGACTTACTTCACTCTGTATGAAAGACTCTAGGCCCATCCACCTCACTACAAATAACTCAATTTCATTTCTTTTTATGGCTGAGTAATATTCCATTGTATATATGTGCCACATCTTCTTTATCCATTCATCTGTCGATGGACACTTAGGTTGCTTCCATGTCCTGGCTATTGTAAATTGAGCTGCAATGAACATTTTGGTACATGACTCTTTTTGAATTATGGTTTTCTCAGGGTATATTCCCAGTAGTGGGATTGCTGGGTCTTATGGTAGTTCTATTTGTAGTTTTGTAAGGAACCTCCATACTGTTCTCCATAGTGGCTGTATCAATTTACATTCCCACCAACAGTGCAAGAGGGTTCCCTTTTCTCCACACCCTCTCCAGCATTTATTGTTTGTAGATTTTTGATGATGGCCATTCTGACCAGTGTAAGATGGTATCTCATTGTAGAAGAGGGAAATTTGGACAGGCACAGGAGAGACATCATGTGATGATAGAGGCAGAGATTGGAATGATGAGTCTACAAGCCAAGGAATGCCTGCAATCACCAGAAGCTAAGAAGAGGCAAAGAAGCATTCTCTTCTAGCGCCTTCAGAAAGAGCACAGCCCTGCCAACACATTGATTTTGTACTTCTAGACTCCAGAACTGTGAGAGAAATATCTTAATTCACCCAGTTTGTGGATTTGATATGGCAGTCCTGGGAAACTAACACAGTATGTCATTACAGGCCTTTCTAGTAATTGACACAGATTAAAAATTGACTTTGAAGATAGATGAAGAACTGTGGCATGTATACAAATCACTGATCTCTGAATGTTAAGGCTTTTAATGTGTGGTTGTTGGGTTTTATGTTTGATTTTTATGCTCTCTAAAATACATAGGTTAATACATTCATGCAGAGACCATCACTCCAATCTGATTCTTCACTGTTTTAGAAGAGCTAAGGCTATTTTCTCCATCTCCTGAATCCCTTTCAGCATAATCCAGAACCCAGATAGGTTCATTAATTATTTGCCTATTCATTAAAGGAGATCTTGTTAGTCCAGGTGTTTGGTAAACTCTAAAGCACTGTCCAAGTGTGAGGACTTAATAATATTAAGTGTTTTCAAAGTGCATAAAAGTCTCAGATGAAACATCCCATAAAGCACAAAATCTTCTAAAGATGTGTTTCCTTAAAAGAATCTTGTTTGGCGTAAAATAGATAGCTAGTGGGAAGCAGCCGCATAGCACAGGCAGATCAGCTCGGTGCTTTGTGATCACTTGGATGGGTGGGATAGGGAGGGTGGGAGGGAGGGAGACGCAAGAGGGAGGAGATATGGGAACATATGTATATGTGTAATTGATTCACTTTGTTATAAAGCAGAAACTAACACCATTGTAAAGCAATTATACTCCAATAAAGATGTAAAAAAAAAAAAAGAATCTTGTTTGGGATGGCTTATGTGATGAAAGGCTGTGTTTAGATAAAACAAAATTAGTGGTTTGTACTGTAACTTGAAGCCAAATTCTTTGTTATATCAAAGTTTTGGAACCTATAGAATGTTAGGGCCTCCCAGGTTGGCCATTGGTAGGGTGACCATATCATCCAAATCAGGACACTTTGAACAGTGAAAGGGGGAACTATAGTATGTAATTATGCTGGAACAATAAGTGCAAATTGTGTTCATCCTGAGAAAACCACTAGCCATGGAGATGCTACACATAAGCTAGAGAGTCATTTAGCCAATTTGAATCTATTTGTTGATCTATACAGCCTAGTTGTCTGACTTAGTACCACTTAGTTGCCTTTCGGGCTACCACATACTCACAAGGGGTGGGGACTAGAGGAGAGAAAAGATAATTAGGCAAAATTTAAGATGTCTTTCCAAGAGCATGGATTTAGAGTTAGGAGAGCTAAGATCTCAATTCTGCCACAATAAATTATGTGATTTCAGGCAAGGCAACTGAACTCCTCTGAAGTTTTTTCTCACCTACTTAATGAAATCTTAGAATCATAAGCTTTTCAAGTTGAAAGGAATGTTTGAATTCATCTATTCTACCCACCAGAAAAACTAACTTTCTTTTTTTAAGGTGAATTTTAAAAATTGAGGTATATTTGACAATTAAAACTGTACATATTGAATTTAATGATTTGATATATATATGTAGTGAAATAATCACCACAGTCAAGCTAATTAACTTATCACCTCGGATAGTTACCACCTTCTTTCCTTCTTTTTTTTTTTTTTTTTTTTTTTTGTATGTGTGTTTAGAGCACTTAAGATCTTCTCTCTTAGCAAATTTTAGTATAAAATAAATGATTGTTACTTACGGTCACATTGTTGTACATTAGACCTCCAGAACTTATTCTCCTGAATAACTGAAACTTTGTACCACTTAACCAACATCTCCCCATTTCCCCCTCTCCTCAGCACTTGGTAACCACCATTCTTCTCTTTGCTTCTAGAGTTCCAACGACTTTAGATTCCACATATAAATGAAAACATACAGTATTGTCTTTCTCTATTTGGCTTATTTAATGTAGCATACTGTCCTCAGGTTCATCTGTGTTGTTACAACTGGCAAGATTTCCTTCTTTTTTCGTGCTGAACAATATTCCATTGTATTTGTGTATGTATATATCTATATCTATATATATCACATTTTTAAAATCCATTTTATCCATTGAGGGACAGTTAGGTTGTGTCCATATCTTGGCTGTTGTGAATAATGCTGAAAGAAACATGGGAGTTCTGATATCTCTTCAAGATGCTGATTTCATTTCATTTGGATATATACCCAGAAGTGAGATTGCTGGGTCATAAGGTAGTTATATTTTTAATACTTTGAGAAACCTCAGTACTACTTTCCATAATGGCTGTACCAATTTATAGTCCCACCAAAAGTGCACACGTTTTCTCTTTTCTCCACATTCTTGCCAGCACTTGTTGTCTCTTGTCTTTTTGTTTGGCCACATCACACGGCATGCAGGATCTTAGTTCCCCAACCAGGGATTGAACCTGAACCCCCTACAGTGTAAGCTCAGATTCTTAACCATTGCACTGCCAGGGAAGTCCCTCTTTTTTGCTTTTCTTTTGTTTTTCTTTTTTTTTAATTTGAAGTATAGTTGATTTACAATATTGTGTTAGTTTCAGGTGTACAGAAAAATGATTTAGTTATGCATACATATATAGTTATTTTTTTCAGATCTTTTAAAAATAATTATATATTTTTTATTTTAGCAAAGATTCAGAATATATCTCTTTAAGAAAAAAGAGCTACATCATACAATCTTTTGAAAATATACACTCGTATATTGCTTTTGTCCTATGATTAACTTGATTACTAAAAGTTGTAAAGTGCAGCTAAATTTGAGAGCCAAGTTATTAGTACTTAAAGACTGATTTGCTTTTTTTAAATTGAAATATAGTTGATTTACAATATTGTGTTAGTTTCAGGTGTACAGCAAAGTGATTCAATTATATAGATATATATTCTTTCAGATTATTTTCCATTATAGGTTAATATAAGATATTGGATATGGTTCCCTGTGCAATACAGTAAATCCTTTTTGCTTATCTATTTTATATATAGTAGTTTGTATCTATTAATCCCATACTTCTTTTTTTTAAAGTTTATTGTAAAGTTATTTTACATTATTTTATCTTTATGTGGCATTAGGAGATTTTCAAAAATTTTATTTATTTATTTTTATTGAAGTATAGTTGATTTACAATGTGTTAGTTTCAGATGTACAGCAAAGTGATTCAGTTATACATACATATGTATCTATTTTTTCAGATCTTTTAGAAATATATTATTTTTATTTTAGCAAAGAGTCAGACTATATCTCTTTAAGAAAAAAGAGTTACATCATACAATCTTTTGAAAATATACATTCATGTATTGGTTTTGCCCTACAACTAATTTGATTACTGAAAGTTGTAAAGTGCAGCTAAATTTGGGAGCCAAGTTATTAATAGTTAAAGACTGATTAGCTTTTTTAAATTGAAGTATATTTGAGTTACAATGTTGTATTAGTTTCAGGTATACAGCAAAGTGATTCAGTTATATATTATATATACATTACGTATAATATATATATATATATATTCATTCTTTTTCAGATTCTTTTCCCATATAGTTTATTATGGAATATTGATTATAGTTCCCTGTGTTATACAGTAGGTCCTTGTTGGTTATCTATTTTATATATAGTAGTGTATATATGTTAATCCCATACTTCTAATTTATCCCTCCCCACTCCTTTTCCCCTTTGATAACCGTAAGTTTGTTTCCTATGTCTGTGAGTCTGTTTCTGTTGTGTACACAGATTCATTAGTATTGATGTTTAGATTCCACATATAAGTGATATAATATTTGTCTTTGTCTGACTTACTCCACTAAGTATAATATTCTCTAGGGACATTCATGTTGCTGCAAATGACAATCTTTCATTGTTTTTTATGGCTGAGTAATATACCAATGTATATATATCTCACATCTTCTTAATCCAATAGTTTGTTGATGGACACTTGGGTTGTTTCCATGTCTTGGCTATTGTAAATAGTGCTGCTATGAACATTGGAGTGCATGTATCTTTTCAAATTAGAGTTTTCATCTACCCAGGAATGGGACTGCTGTGTCATATGGTAGTTCTATTTTTAGTTTTTAAAGGAACCTCTGTACTGTTTTCCATAGTGGTTGCACCAATTTGCATTCCTTTCAACAGTGTGAGAAGTTTTCTTATTCTCCAACCCTCTCCAGCATTTATTATTTGTAGACTTTTTGATGATAGCTATTCTGATGATAAGAGCCATTTTAACAAGGGTGAGATGATATCTCATTGTGGTTTTAATTTGCATTTCCCTAATGATTAATGGTGTTGAGCACTTAACTTTTTATCCATTTTATGTCTTCTTTGGAAAAATACCTATACAGGTTCCTCACCCATTTTAAAAACAGATTATTTGTGGGTTTTTTAAACTATTGAGTTGTAGGTATTTTTATGTATTTTAGATATTAACCTCATATCAGATATATAGCTTGTAATATTTTCTCCCATTTCTAGGTTGTCTGTTCACTCAGTTGATTTAGCTTGATGTAATCTCACTTCTTTATTTTAGCTTTTGTTCCTTGTGCTTTTGGTGTCATATCCAAGAAATCTTTGTCCCAGTCAATGTCAAGAAGGTTTTTCTCTGTTTTCTTCTAGTAGTTTTATAGATTTAGGTCTTACACTTAAGTCTTTATTCAGCCTGAGTTGATTTTTTGTACATGGTATGAGGTAACGGTCCAATTTCATTCTCCTGCATGTTGATATCTAATTTTCACAACACCATTTATTGAAGACTACCCTTCCCCAATTTTGTGTTCTTGGCACCCTTCTGTAAATCAGTTGACTGTAAAAGCATGGATTTATTTCTGTGCTCTCTATTTTGTTCCATTGCTCTGTATGTCTGCTTTTATGCCAGTACAATACTCTTTTGATTACTATAACTTTGTAATGTATGTTGATATCAGGAAGTGTGATTCCTCCAGCTTTGCTCTTTTTGCTCAAAATTGCTTTGGCTCTTTGGGGTTGTTTTTGGCTCCATATGAATTTTAGGATTGCTCTTTCTGTTTATGTAGGGAATACCATTGGATTTTGATTGGGATTGTATTAAATCTGTAGATTACTTTGTGTAGTATGGACATTTTAACAATATTAATTTTTATGATCCATGAACATGGGATGTCTATCCATTTATCTATGTATTCTTTACTTTCCTTCATCAATGTTTTATAATTTTCAGTGTATGTTTTTCACCTCTTTGTTTAAGTTTATTCCTAAGTATTTTATTCTTTTTGTTGCTATTGTGAATGGGCTTATTTTCTTAACTTTCCTTTCAAATAGTTCATTGTTTGTGTATAGAAATCTGAGTTTTTATTGTATGTTGTTTTTGTACCCTATGACTTTACTGAATTTGTTTGTTAGTTGTAACAATTATTTTATTGAGTCTTTAGGTTTTTCTACATATATGATCATGTTGTCTGCAAACAGAGACAATTTTACTTCTTCCTTTCCAGTTTGGGTGCCTTTTAATTCTTTTTCTTGCCGAATTGCTCTGGCTTGGATTTCCAGTACTATGTTGAAAAGAAGTGGTGAGAGTATGCAGCCTTGCCTTGTACCAGATCTTAGAGGGAAAGCTTTCAGTTTTTTTCCCATTAATTATAATGTTGTCTATGGGCTTTTCAGATATGGCCTTTATTGTGTAGAGGTAAAATCTTTCTATACTTATTTTGTTTGTTTGTTTGTTTGCGGTACACAGGTCTCTCGTTGTTGTGGCCTCTCCCATTGTGGAGCACAGGCTCTGGACGCACAGGCTCAGCGGCCATGGCTCACAGGCCCAGCCGCTCCGCGGCATGTGGGATCTTCCCGAACCGGGGCTCGAACCCATGTCCCCTGCATCGGCAAGCAGACTCTCAACCACTGTGCCACCAGGGAAGCCCTATACTTATTTTGTTGAAAGGTTTAATGATGAATTGGTTTTGAACTTTGTCAAATGCTTTTTCTGAATCTATTGAGATGACCATGTGTTTTTTTTTCTTTCATTTTGGTAATGTATTGTAACACATTGTTTGACTTATGTATATTGAAATATTGTTGCATCCCTGGGATAAATCTCTCTTGGTTACAGTGTATAATCCTTTTAATGTGCTATTGAATTCGGTCTGGTAGTATTTCATTAAGAATTTTTGCATCTGTGCCTCTGAGGTGGGAGAGACGACTTCAGGACATTGGCCCACCAGAGATCTCCTGGGTCCACATAATATCAAATGGCGAAAGATATCCCAGAGATCTCCATATCAATGCTAAGACCCAGCTCCACTCAACAACAAGCAAGCTACAGTGTTGGACACCCTATGCCAAAGAACTAGCAAGATAGGAACACAACCCCACCCATTAGCAGAGAGGCTGCCTAAAACCATAATAAGGTCACAGACAACCCAAAACACACCACCAGATGCGGTGCTGACTACCAGAAAGACAAGATCCAGACTCATCCACCAGAACACAGGCACTAGTCCCCTCAACGAGGGAGCCTACACAACACACTGAAATAACTTTAGCCACTGGGGGCAGACAGCAAAAACAACGGGAAGTATGAACATGCAGCCTGCAAAAAGGAGACCCCAAACACAGTAAGTTAAGCAAAATGAGAAGACAGAAAAACACACAGCAGATGAAGGAGCAAGGTAAAACCCCACCAGACCAAATAAATGAAGAGGAACTAGGAAGTCTACCTGAAAAAGAATTCAGAGTAATGATAGTAAAGATGATCCAAAATCTTGGAAATAGGATGGAGAAAATACAAGAAACATTTAACAAGGACTTAGAAGAGCTAAAGAGCAAACAAACAATGATGAACAACACA
>RJWK010002665.1:0-17309 GCA_004363435.1 Platanista minor
AAAAAAAAAAAAAAAAAAAAAAGAGTAGGTGAAAGGAACCTCCAACCCTGGTTTGATTTTATTCAGTTTTCTTAGGCCAGTTGCAAATTTTTCTCTTACAATCGTTTTCATAGTGGAGTATCTAAACACAAAGGCATAAAGAGGTTTTGGTAGATGAACTATTAATAATCAGCTAGATGGCATTTCCAAATGGGGTTGCGTATACTGTCAGGCAAGTTCCAAGTGAACTGCAAAGTGAGCTATTTATATGAATAATCTTCCTTTCAGATTAACAATCATAATAGCAGTTATCACTTGCTAAGCACTTTCCGTGTATGGATTCTTGATCTTGCCACCACTGTGAAGTAGAGGTTGATATCTCCATTTTACAGAGATTGAAATTTGGACTTATAAAAAGTTAAGCCGAGAATTTACAAAGGCAGTAAGTGACAGTCAAGTTCAGAGCCTGGTAATTTCAGGGCCCCTGCCAGGAGCGTGAATGTTACTGTGATTCTTCCCTGCTTCTCCCTCCCATACGCCCTACACATCCAATCAAGTCTTGAATAACCTTCAACCCATACCAGTTCCTTTTCACTGTCAGAATTTCATTTTTCATCATTGCTTCTCCCTAGTCCAGTCACTGCCATCACTTGCTTGGATTTTAACACAAGTCTTCTAACTGGTATCTCAGTTTACTGTCTCCTGTTTTATCTCAATTCAGTCTCTGATAGAAAACCAAAGAGATCATAAATTCTGATTCTGCCACTCTCCTGTCTTAAAATCCTTCAATAGTTTCTCATTGCCATCAGGGTAAGTCTTATTAATGTTCTCATATATTTTAACAGATACCCTTATTTATCACTCACCTCTCACACTTAGTTATCTGAGCCACACTGAACTGCCTACAGCTTCCATCATACTCTTGCTTAAAGGCTTTATCTTGTTAGTCCCTCTCTCTGAAATTTCTCCCTTCTTAGCCTGGCCAACTTCTCTTCATCCTTCAGGTTTCACCTTAAATGTCATTTTTGGGAAGCCTCCACTAAGTTAAGTGTGCCTGGTACATGCCTCAAAGTACCCAGTCGTTCTCTATTATAGCCCTTTTCCCACTGCATTAGTATTTATTCTGCTTTACCTGCTGGGTTAGAAACTCTGTGAAAGCAGAGACCATGTTGAATTCACTTGCCACTTTATCCCCAGGGCTAGTACAGCACCTGCCCAGGGTAGTGCTGCTTATTTGTTGAATAAGCTAATGAATGTTTTGTGAAACCAGACAGTTGGAAACCTAAAGATTAGTTTATAATTTCAATTAAAGGTTTTTATTTACGCTAATGAAAAAGAAATCAATGCAACTGCTCTGGTAACTAATTCTTTGTAACCGAAAACTATTTTTTATAGGGATATCTCTAAGTTTGCTATGCATTATATAATAGAAGAAATAGATGAAGACACATCAATGGAAGACTTGCAGAAAATGATGGTTGTGGCGCTTATATACAGATTATTAGTTTGTTTCTATGAGGTAAGCTGCTGACCTCAGCAAATATTAATACTTAATCTAATTTTAGATTATCAGCCCAAGACAAAATAGTGGAGATTTTTATTTTTAATCATGTATTTGTCAAATGTCTATTTTTTTTATAAATTTCCTTTAACATAATACTTTCCATGTTAAAACTTTCGGAATGGAGACATTTTTCAGTTTCTTTGTAATACATTTCAGTCTTGCTGTCCAAAAATATATTGTAAGTTGGTTGTGGAACTTGAAATGCGTCTTTCCACAGAAGCAACTTGCTAAAAAATATAATGGGTCATAGAGAAATATTACAGTACATATCTTGTGGTATTGAAGATGTTAGAGACCTGCAGAAATGCATTAAAAGGTTAACCCTTAAGTATTCTATGAAATTCTTCCAACTTGAAAAATTTAAACATGACTCATATGGCAGGAAAATTTACCTTTAAAATTGGTATAGTTGAGCCAGTAAATTATTATAAAATTATCCTTCTTTCCTTAGATAATTTGCATTTGGGGAGCAGGTGGAGCCACCCCAGGGAAGTTCCTGCTAGGGCTTCGAGTTGTGACATGCGATACGTCGGTGCTTATTGCGCCAAGTCGGGTTTTAGTGATTCCTTCCTCAAATGTTAGCATTACAACGTAAGTTATTTTTTTTAGCTTAATGTATTATGTACTTATGAATTTTGATTACTGTACTTAAAAATTATTGTCATAAGTTATACCATTTGATAAAAGTATTTTTAGGATGTTGGTTCTTCGTGGCATATAATAGGCTTACATTTATTAAGTTTAAAACAAAGTTTGAATGTTTTCAATGATTACAGACTCCTCTTCAGTATACATCTTCAAGGGTAAGCATTTTATGAACTGTAGGTCACAATAATGAGAGGAGGATTTGGGCATGGCTGCTCTCTATATCAGTGCTCCAGGCCTAGCATTATTATTCTCTCTAGATCTGTGGATATTGGAGTTTAGTTACTGCTCTGCCTTGAAGCTTCCATTTGGTAATACCTGTCATTATCCCATCTTGAATAGGCAATAAGAATTTTGACAGCTATACATGCGTGCATCCTGCTCCTAAGTGATAGAGCTTGTAATACTTCCAGTACTCATGGCTAGCTGTTGGCATCTGGCTCTGGGGGAAGGTACAGATAGTGATAATGGAAGTTGTGGAGGTGAGTAGGTGGTAATCAGTTGAGCAAAACAGGATACTGGCTGGAATTGCTGCCAGAATGATTCAGAGTTGGGTTGTTTAAACAAGAGACTCTAGAAAAAGCCTTGAATTCGCTCACATCTTCAAAATTTCCTTACATTTTTGTGATCCTAATAATCCTGGCTATTACTTTTAATGAGTCAATAATGGCTAATATTTATTGAGCACCTCATAAACCAGGCACTGTTTTAAAAACATTGCATATGTATTAACTAATTTAAGTTAGGTACTATAGGTACTATTATCCTCTTATTACAGATGTGTAACACAACTAGTAGTTGGTAGAAAATGAATCTGAACCCAAGCAGTCTGGATTCAGAGCCCACACTCAGCTGCTGTGTTATCCTATAGCCGTTCAGTGCACTGAAAGGCAGAAATCTAATGTCAGCAGGACAATTCTCCATTCTGAGCTACTGTTGAAAGCTTTCCTTAATCACAGAAGCCCACAAAGAAAGAAGAGATCTGATAAACAAATACAGTAATTTGAAACGCTGGTGCTCTTCATAGAAGGTAGAAAATGGGACTGTGTAAGTGTACTCAGTTTAGAAGATAGTGAAAACACACAAAGTATAGAGGTACTAAAAGTAATGAGTGACTATAGAAAGGGTAAGTAAAGGGAAAAGTTATTCTGGTCTTCTGTCAAAATACGAGAAAATACTGTAAACTTTTAGTTCACATTCTAAGACATATTCTTGCTTTTCATGTGGAAGTTCTAAAGTCAAACTAACTTTTATGTTACGAAGTCTTTGGAACCAGCCCAGGTGGTTTGATCATGCTTTGCTACTTGAAAGTAATTCAGTTATCAAAGGTTAAAACTCTGTTAATTATACTTTGAATATGTTTTAAAATGTGTCTTGAACTTGATAGAATACTATTAATCTATATGTAGTTGGTATACGACTTATGTTTTTTGTTTTTTTGCTTTAATTTTTTAGGTCCACTATACGAGCTTTGATCAAGAATTTTTCTATTGCTTCTTTTTTCCCTGCTTTCATCACACTGCTGTTTTTTCAGCATAATCGAACAGCCTATGACATTGTAGCAGGAACCATTGTGGTAAAAAGAAATGGGGTCAGATGATGCCCCAAAAAGCCCTGAATTCCATACTCTCTGGAATAATGACAAGACTAAATTATATATCAAGGCCATCAGTATCCCTGGGTTACATTAACTGATGATTTAGAAATTAAAGCAGTCGCTCCAGTGCGATGCAGGTGACTATGCTGAAAGTATTGATTTTACTTGAATGTCAAAGAACTTTTCCAGAAGAAAGACCTGTTAAGTGTTAAAATTTTTAGATTGAACCGAAGGCAAGTGGTGTCATAATCAACAATGGACAGTATATACTTAAGATCTAAGGTATTAGAACTTGCTGAAAGCATTTTCAGCTTTGAAATCTCCACATGAAACTTCAAAAACTTATTTTGGTTTATCCCAAAATGATGGAAAATGTCCAGTTGTGTTTTGTGAACACACTCATCTTTTAGTTAACACTTCTTGAGGAAACTTTTGTCTTTGCTTTTTGGGGGGAGGGAGTGGGACACACATTTGATAAGCCACTTAGCGCCCATCCCAGGAGCTGCCATTAGCTGCAAGAGAGGGGAAAGTGAGGCCGGCCTAGCAGTTCCCTGACTTGAAATTTTTAAATCTGTACTGCAGAAATGATGTAACTTTATAACTATTCTTAATGCCTAAACATGTATTTGGGGGCAGATTTTGCATGATGATGAAAAAGTATTAAGTCATATTGCTATTTTTTTTTTTTTTTTAAAGAGGTAAGTTAGTGATTGCTTTTAATGGGGTTGGGGGGAGGGGTAAGTTTTTCACTGTAAATTTGAATTGAAACTCATGTGTAAGTGTTTTCAGTGCCCTAAATCAAACCATAAATATGTGCAGAAAAGCAGTCCTATCAAACTGTTGCATATTTACTGTAAAACAATGTTCCCAGTATGTGCACAGCATGAAGAAAGTATTAGTGCTCTTCAGTGTTCTGAATATAACATCTCTTTATATACAGGATATTCACATACTAGTTTCCTTTTATTATATTGTTCCATAACTTTTGAAGCATCAAGGAATTAAATAATCTTAGCATTTCATGATTAAATACTAGTAGCCTGTGAAATACGTACCAATTTTCCCATTAGGGACTGTTCTCTGTAACAAGGAAGAGTAGCACTTCCAGACATTATTCCAAGTTCTTTGGTTCTGTGGGGCAACAGCTCACTTGGGGCCTGCCAGGGATGATGTTTTTGAGGGAAATGTTAAGTAACACTTTGTGTATTGCCATTTTAATTTATTCTTCGATTGCATAGTTGTAGAGTTTTAAGTGTGTGTATGTGCTTTTGTTAGATGCCCCAGTTAGCTGTGCTGAGGTATAGCTGAACTAAAAGTTTTGTTTCTTAGGCATTTTCTGCATCTCTATTATTTTTCTCCCAAAACACTAAACTGTGTTGAACAGTTCATAACTAGGGTGCTTACAGGATCAATCTAGGCTTTATTTTGGTCTTAACAGCAAATACATTTGCTATTACTATTACTATATCAGTTTTTAAAGTGTTGTTTTCTTTTGATGTTTAAAACGTGAATATTTTCAATTTGTTTATAGAAACCTTAACAGTGTCCTTAATGCCTTTTCTTATTGTAAAATTTCATAAACCATGAACCATGGTTTATAATTTCATGAAAACCATGAGCCATGGTTTATGGTTTTCATAAACAATGTTTTTCAAAATAATTTTATAGTAAATCCATCACAGAAAGCCTATTAGTTAAATGTGTCAAAATACTAAACAGATCATTCACCTGTTTCTGGGAAGAGAAAGTGTTATGGCCCTTGACGGTGAACACACCCAAACCATCCACTAACTAACTAACTTCTTAAATTAGAGAAATTATTAGGAAATGTTATATAAACTTACCAATTGGTAGTGTATACATTAGCATCAGTATATACACCCCCTTTGCCCCTGATTGGGAATTGGAGTCGAAATGTACCCCTCCCACATGTAGCTCTGGAATACACCTTAAATGTGTAATTTCCTCGATGGTTCACCACTTAGGCTATTTTTATACAGTAAAACAAAAGGAAATATGTAGTCCAATTTGTTTTATACTTTAATATCTAAGTAGATGCATTTCTCAGGATTCAAGTTACACTATGTAGCCCTATCAAGTAAAAAGTGTTACTTTGTCTGCCTTTACAACAAAATCCAAGTCTGTTTATGAATTCAGCACTTAGGGAGATTTTTGATTCCCAAGTTGGGGGGAAGAAGGGGGGGGAGCCACATGTTTTATCTCTTGGGGCTGGGGCCTCCCTATTTTCAGTATACTTTATTATATTTCATTTACAGAAGTGCTGAATTTTCTGTGTCAAGACAGAATTCTTATACTTAAGCTCTGCAGCCTAAAAAGGCAAAAAGAAAGTTGTCTTCATAGTATTAATATTATTCATCACTTTTACAAGATAATAAGGGAACAAAAATTAGGAGTCATGCTGCGAATACTATTTCAGTGAACATAGCGTATATAAAACCACAGGTCACGCGGTTAATTTAGGCACCTAGAAACTCTGTTACGAAATGTGCAGCCTGAGTGGCTCCTGCACCTTGAGAAAAGTCTGACATACTAGATGCACGCTGGGCTGAGCTAGGTGAATGGGAGCAGCAGCAAGCAAGCTGTGCTTTTAGGGAGTCTGTGGCTAGAGAGAAAGCCAGCACCTGTGTGGTACTCGTGTGGCACTGCTTCAGAAGTTACTTCTTTCTCCCTAAACAGTCACCTAGTTTCTCCCAAATATTTAGGATTGAAAAAACATTATATTTGAGGGCTTTGTCTAAATTTATAAAAGTCTTTAATGTTTCAAATGACAGTAAAAATTGTTCTAACTCTAAAAGAAGGATTTTTTCCCTTAAGTGACTTGTTTGGGCATTTCACTTAGGCATAAATATTTCCAGCAAAAGGAAGACAGGAATTGAAAATTAAACTACTTGGGAATAGAGGGCTTTTTGATGGGAATGTATTAACTTTTTATTCTACACTTATCCCTATGAAAACAGGCTGTTTGTTCCTTTTAAAGAATATTCCTAAATAATTAATAGCAGTATTCCTAAAATCTGGCAAATACTTCAGTTACTTGCCATTTCCCACCCTCCCCCGAGCCCTTACCAAAGGCCCAAATCTTTGCAATACGTGCTTGCCTGGGTAAAGTTCCTCATCTCAAGCTGTGTGCGTATTTCTTTGCAGTTCATTATAGTATGGCTTGATCCACAAACAGTATCTGAAGGCCTGCCTATAAATGAAAATTCAACATTCTATTTTTAATAATTTGCCACCAATTTGTATTCTTTGTCTCAATAAATACCTGGTCGCCAATGCTTTTGTGTTTTGCCTTTCTTTGACGTTTGCTCCAGAATCTCTTGCTTCCAAATACAGCTGCTCTAGCATTCTCTGCCTTCAGGAGATGAATGCTTTCAGAAATAGAGGTCTATCAAAAAAAAAATCGTCCACTTTGAGATATATTCTTTTAGCAAGTCACTCAGAAGTTAGGTAGATGACTAAGCTTTTAATGTTAAATCGTGTCCGTTCCTTAAAGTTGTTAACCATTCCAACCGCAATGCAAGATACTAAGGACCCACGTTACACATGAGGAACCAGAAGTCAGAGTCTCGTAGCTAGTAGAAGACTGAGCTGGGCAACTTAATCCTAGTCTGGTCTTGTAAGCATTCCCTATTCAGACCTTTACAAATAAAACTAGGCCAGGACACACAACAGTTTCCTCGAGAAACAAAGATAATAAAGGATAAACTTAAATGTAGTTAAACTGTGGTGTGGTCTGAATCCTGTAGACAATGTGCTGTGAGGACCTCTGCCATGAACTACTACACATTCTTGAACCCACAGTGGATGTCTGAGGTAAGCTTATAAAAGTTGCCCCATATTACAAGGAAATGAAAGCTCTGACATATATATAGTTGGTGTTGTGTAGCTAGACCCAACAAACCCATTTTTCTCAATTTTACTGTACCAAATTCATCAGTTTCCAAACAGGCCCAGCACATGACATACTGATACAATTAAAGAAAACATAAGTTCTTCCCCAGGCTAAACCAGGAAGTTTATGGCCTGGTTACAAATTGGTAAAATTAGTCCAACACTTATTTCAAGTAATAAAATCCTAATTCCATGAATAATTCCAAGAGAAATTTGTAACAAATAGCTAAAGACTTATTTCAGTTGTCTGAATTGTACTTCTTTTTCTTAATGCCCCAAACTGTAACTTACTAAAAAAAACCAACCTACCACTTGAGAGTGGCATGCCTGGACCTCATGCATCAGAAGTCTTCCAAGTGCTCATGTAATGATTTTGGGCCCTACCTGGACCCGGTGATGCATCAATCTCTGGTGAGCAGGTCCCAGGATATACATTTGGCCCACCTCACCAAGCATGTTGACGTACATTCCGTGAGAACAACGGACCCTCTTGTAAATCAACCAAATTATATAAACATACCTGATAATTCCATCTTTCTGCATATGCCTTTCTTACCTTCAGAGATTATTTTCAGTTAAAAACAATTCCTCATTGATCCAGCATGAGAAGTGGGCTTTTATTGTTTTCTTTCCATAACGTTTCCCCTTCTTCCACAAACAGCGCTTGACTTTCATTTGTGTATGGAGCATGGAACCGAAGGCTGCTGTTACAGCCACAGGGAGTGGGTCTACAGCCTGCACCAGTCCGACGGTACCTCTGCTGGGCTTAAGCAGGGACTGATTTGAGGCTGGAGCTGCTACCACGAATGTTTTCTATAGCTGCCGTGTGCAGCCTGAGAGTTAAAGCAGTTGAGATGAAAAGACAAGTCCTACCTAAGTCCCAAATACTCTAGCCCTAGAGATCTCAGTTCTGGGGGCCAGGAGATTTCATTTATAAGATAAGCCACCCTAAGTTTGGTTTTCAGTTACTTGCTTTAAAAAAAAAAAATTACTAAATAAAATGAAATATTTCCAGCACATTTTTAATGAAAAATCTTTCCCAGAATAGAAAGCCTAATATTCCCATCCATATCGACCTAAAGAATGGCTAAGAGTGAACGAACATGCAGTTTAGTTAGGCATTAACTTCTCAGCATCAACACCCCACAGGTTTCCAGTTTACTTCTTTTAGCATTCACCATCATCTGCCCCCAGAGGTTCATGTCAAATGTGTATTATTTAATAAGGTGAGAATTATAAATACAAAATTCCTACTCCGAAACCAGCATTTGATGATGGCCTAAGACATTTTCAGTAAGAGAAACCATGTCACTGGAAACAGAAAAGCTCTTAAACATTTTAAAATACTGAATTTAACCACAAGTTCAGCAAAATAAAAGTCGCCACAGAATAATCATATGTACAAATTGAAGAATACAATTATCAAACGCTGTCCCAAGAGCACTTTTATGGACCATAGGAAAGAAATCTAGTTTAAAAAAATTGATAAAATAATCCAAAAGAAATTCCACAAAATGACCACTGAAGTTTTTGTGGGCTATTTTTGGGCATGCATCTCCAAGAACTCTATCAATAAAACATTGTCTAGTCACCTATCAAGGAAGATACAAACAAATGGCTGCGTGTTTATTTTCAACTTTTAAAAAGGTATGTCAATTTATATGCAAAGTAGGTGTGATTCCTAGCACCAGACACAAAGCAGGGTTATCTTCAGACACTTCCCTTCACTTAGGAGTTGTCCAAATCACTTCAATGTATTCTTCAGAATTTTTCTTCTAACTGAGCATTGGTGACCTTCATAAAAAGGTTCCCTTCCACTAACACTCATACCTTCACTAGGATTTAACACTAGAACAAAACGTATTTCATAACTTTTTATTGATGGCATTTATCCCATGGTTTAACATGTTAATTATACTGTAATAAACATGGCTTTAATATTAAACTTTTCCTTATTATCCAAAGTCACCACAGTCCATTTCAGTAAATATAAAAATATATGCTTAATACTTTGTACAATACTGGTTTTTGGTCCAAACAAAAACTGGATCAGAAAAGCCAATAAACTCACTTTAAGAATCCCCAATTTTTTTTTTTTTAAGATTTCAAATGGATTTAGGCAACTTTGAATAATGGGATTTACATCATAAAATCTGAGACAACACTAAACAACAAAAAAACCTTTCTAACACAAAATTAAAATTTCAAGTTCACAGATTTATGTTATGCCAAAAAAGTACAGAAACAAAATTGTATTTACACAAGTTTCATAATAAAATAATGAAAAAGGCAAGACAGGTGATAGTCAGAAGAATGCCAATATAGAAATAGCATATAATTATTAAATGGAGAACGAACTAGATCTAACAAGTCCTTAGCATGGACCATTCTTTAATCAGGCTTCCTCTATCAGAAAATTTTAGTGCACAATACACCCAACTCACTCATTTCACACATACACCAGCACAAACTCAGCATAGAAATCATTCATTTCAACATCCTCTAATCTATACAGAATTCCTCAGATATAATTACAATTTCAATGCGTTCCATAAAACGCATATCAACGCACATGGTGGTGCAGACAAACAGGTTGTATACAAAGCCATCCTCTTGAGCGGGCTTGATTCCTGGGTTTAGCCAGCCTATGCCAAACCAGTGAATAATTTGCTGGATCATACAACATTTTTGCTGAAGAATCAGTCACCAGTCTAGCTATTATTTTTTTAAAAGGGGGTGGGGAGAGGTGAAGTTGCGGCTTCTGTAAAGAAAAAAGGAGGAAAATTCCAAAATTAAAGATCTGACTTCGGATAAGCCAGCACACAGTACAATCCAGAATCTGAAAGTAGGGCACCAGCTGTTGTTAAAACAGTGTGTATAACACCATCAAGACCTTTATTTCCTGCGTCTAACAGCAGTCTTTATCTTGCGACCAGAAACTGAAGTTCCAGAAGAAGAGAATGAGTTTTTCCCATTTGACCTGTGAAAAACAAAAACTCTGTAATGTGACATGGTGCTCAGATGAAAGTTCACAATCATAACACTAAATGTGACTGGTGATGGGGTGGGGAACACTACTTTCTGCTACACCTCATACCCTCAAGAGAGAGACGTGCACGCGCACACGCACGCACACACACACACACACACACACACACACCCTACTTTCTGCTATACCTCATACCCTCAAGAGAGAGACACGCACACGCACGCACGCACACACACACACACACACACACACCCTGCTACTTTCTGCTATACCTCATACCCAAGACAGACCGACAGACACACACACACACACTCTCTCTCTCTCTCTGTCTCTCTCTCTCTCTCTCTCCTGCTAGTTTTCTTAGGCTATGATCCTCCAAAATTTTAATATAGTAAATTGATGGAGAACATAGATTTTACCTCAACTATACTGCACCTTGGTGATTCTATACACATACACACACAAACACACACCCTCAATATGTTAAATTCTCCATTTCAACAAAAAGCTCTCTTACCCCACAGTAAATGCCGCTGGAGACTGGCTAAATTGAAAGCCCCCTGAGCCAGAGGGCTGGGCTGAGGCTGCAGGTGTGCTGGCATTTGCACCGAATGTGAACACTCCTGATGGATTATTGTTTGTGAAGTTGAAATTTGTAGCGCTGCTGCCAAACTGGAAAACAGAACCTGCAATAGATGAAGCAGAAAAACTTTATTAAGGTAAAAATGATGGTTCTTCTAGTAATGACTCTGACCTTTACATACAAAAACCTGTAAAGGGTTAAAAGCTCTTATGGTCACTTAAAGAAAAGTATTTTCTCCACTCACACAATATATACCTGACACCCTCAAACAAGTGACCTAACTCACCCATGACCAAGGAAAAAAGGGCAGAGCAGACTTTTCGCTAAGACCGTGGCATCAACAAACATACTTACCTCTATCTTCTTCAAAATTATGTTAAAAGAACAGTAAAGGGAATTTTACAATAAATGGAGAGAGGAGACAGCACAACAAAATTCTGAAGCTGGAAGGCTAACTGGAGCCAAGTACTAAACTAGCAGCAAGGGAAAGCACAGAAGTCTCTCCATTTACACTAAACATACCCAAAAGGTTTAGGTTCCAGGTACTTCTGGAAGTGAGAATGAAGGTGTGACTGAAAAAAAAAACACAGCAGAATGGTAGAGTATCTGTTTAAGAAGCAGACACCTAGATCAATCCCTCCCCAGCACCAAACAGGATAATAAATCTCCTCTACCCAGCAGAATAATAGAACTTTAGTCTCTGGAGAGGCCTCTGGACCAGGGGACATCACACATAAAGGCAAGGATACCATATTGAAAATAGAAGGATTCAGAGTAGGCTGATACAATGAATATTGAGAGCTGCAGCCTTCCGCCCCGACTCAGCTCCCATAACACTGGCAATCAGGAGTATATATACCCTTCAGGAAGGAGACTGGAAGAATCTTATCTAGGGAATCTGGCAGTCTGAAAGGAAAGACCTAAAGATATTGTACTAGCATCCAGTTCTTCCCAAGAGGACAGCCAGTTAGATAAACCTACAATGATATTCAAGATCTGTAAGCCCTAACGACATACAATGAATTATCGAGTGGTATTTAGGTGTCCTGCACTCATAAAGTTATAAGTAGAACGGAAGAAAATATTTGCAAACCATATATTTGATAAAGGGCTGACATCCAAAATACATACAAACTCCTACAACTCAAGAGCAAACCTCCCCCCACCAACAAACAAAAATCAAAACCAAACCAAAAAACCCCTCAAATGACCCAATTAAAAAAAAAGGCAAAGAACCTGAACAGACATTTCTCCGGAAACAACGCACGGGTAAATATAAAAAGATGCTCAACCTCATCGGGGGGAATGCAAATCAAAACCACTAGGAGATATCAGCTCACACCTCTTAGAATGGCTATTATCAAAAAGATAAGAAATAACAAGTGTTGGCAAGGACGTGGAGAAAAGGGAGCCCTTGTGAACTGTTGGTAGAAATGTAAACTGCTGCAGCCACTATGGAAAACAGTATGGAAGTTCCTCAAAAAGTTAAAGATAGAACCACCATATGATCTAGCAATCCCATTCTAGGTATTTACCCAAAAGACTTGAAACTAGGCTCTCAAAAAGATAGCTGGACTCTCTCATTCATTGCAGCCTTATTCACAATGACCAAGATGTAGAAACAACCTAAATATCCATAGACAGATGCACAGATAAAGGAAATGACATATATACATAAAATGGAATGTTAATCTTGCAATATGGGAAAACATGCACGCATCTGGAGGACATAAGTGAAATAAGCCAATCACAGAAGAACAAGTACTACATGACTTCACTTCTATGAGGAATCTAAAACAACCAAATTCACAGAAGCTAAAAGAATGGTGGCTGCAGAGGAGGGCTTGGGAGTGGGAAGAAATGAGGAGCTGCTATTCAAAAGGTATAAAGTGTCAGTCATGCAAGACGCGTACATTCTAGAACTCTGCTGCACAATACTGTGCCCAGAGTTAACAACACTGCATTGCACACTTAATTTGTTGAAAGAGTAGATAGATCTCACGTTAAACATGCTTACTACAATTAAAACGAAAACCCCAAACACTACAAGTAGAGAGGCAGGAAGCACCAAACACGTGAGGAAAGCATTTCATAAGAAACACTAAGACCAAAACAATAATAAAGAAAAGCAATTTGGAGAAAACTGACTAAGCAAAAGCATTAAGAAGGGGGAAAAAAAAACCCTGCATCATTAATATCTTCAAGAGATCAATAGATAACACTTCTAAAACAAAAGCAGAAGGATATAAAAAGGAAACATCCACAGAACAAAGAGGACCACTTGGAAATTAAAAAGTAATACAAGTGCAAGTAAAATCTCAACAGGTGTCTTTAAAAGTAAATTGAGGGGGACTTCCCTGGTGGTGCAATGGTTAAGAATCCGCCTGCCAATGCAGGGGACACGGGTTCGAGCCCTGATCTGGGAAGATCCCACATGCCGCGGAGCAGCTAAGCCCGTGCGTCACAACTACTGAAGCCCATGTACCTAGGGTCCACGTCCCGCAACTACTGAGCTCACGTGCTGCAACTACTGAAGCCCATGCACCTAGAGCCCGTGCTCCGAAACAAAAGAAGCCACCACAATGAGAAGCCCACGCACCACAACGAACAGTGGCCCTCGCTCACTGCAACTAGAGAAAGCCCGTGCACAGCAACGAAAACCCAATGCAGCCAAAAAGAAGTGCTTAACTGTGTGAAAGTTGGGAATGCTGTTTATAGGTAAATCTAAACATACACATCTCTGTTCTGCCAAGTACAAGAGACAAAAAAAAAAAAAAAAAGACATGCATGGTTTCAAAGTTCAAAGAAAAAAATTATATTTAAGACATACAGAACCCAAGTACGGAAACAAAGGACATCACAACTACGTACTTACTGGAATTAGGGGCTGTTCCAGAGCCAAACGCAGACTGACTAGGCTGCTGTCCAAACACGGGAGGCTGGCTACTGCTTGACACTGTCCCAAAAGTAGGTGGCGCAGGCTGAGAACCAGCAGAAAATAATGCTGCTGAAGATGATATAGATCCAAAGCCTGGGGGGTTAGGCTGGCTGGCACCTTGACTTTGTCCAAATGTTGGGGTCTGGTTAGCACCGAACGCTGGACTGGCAGATGGTGCTGAAGGTCCAGTGCCAAATACAAAGGAGGATCCTAGAGGCCCACAGAAATACTTAAATTACCATGATGGTTAAAATGAGATAATCCTCAAGAAATCTCTATAAACTGAAAAGCAAATTTCAAGCTTCTTTCCAGACTCTTACCTTGCTGAACAGATCTTATCAAGACAAGTTTTGAATACTGATTAAGAATACAATTCTCTCTACCATTATTTAGTAAAACCATATAAAATCCAAATAAACAAAAACTTCTATTAACAAGACTCCTATCTTAACAGCCAAAAATTTTTAGGTCTTTAAGAGATAAATCTAAGACATGTGACACACTGCAGAAATCAGCTAATGTTGTGATTATGTACCTGTTGCATAATGAGGACTAATGTCTATTAAAACAATCTTCAGTGTCTGGCTATTTACAAATTAACATTGCAAAGAAAAGAAAAAAACCAAAAAACCCCCCAAAAAAGACCAAAAAACCCTTGAAAAAACTAAAGATTATACTCCTAATGAGATTAGAAATATTGCTTCCAAGAGTTACTTACTATACACAAAATGCACATCATTCCACATAGTGAATAACTACAACACCCTGGGTAGAGATGACCTAAAAGCGGCCATGCTCTTTTATGGTATTATTTGCTAAGAGTTCATCTGCTTACAATGAAAGCCATTCAAACTAACATGTCTCTTCTTTTTTAAATGTACCTGCAGAGCTCGATGTGGTGGGAGCTCCAAAGCTGAAACCAGAGGCGCCAGTGTCACTGCTGCTGGCACCCGGACCAAAGACAAATGGGGCGACAGCTGTGCCCGCGCTCGACGTGGTTGCTGGTTTGCTCTCTCGAGAAAACAGCAAAGACTGAGATGTACTGGATTCGGCAGAGTTCCCAAAGGCAGAGCTGCTCACAGGACTGCTGGCCTGTCCAAACACAAAGGCAGCCGCAGGCGCACTGGAGGACGAGGTGGAACTACCAAATATGCCACCACCAGCTGAAGTGGCTGGTGTACTTGAAGTAGAGGAACTGTTGTTCAAGAAACTAAAAACTGGCTTTGCTGTATCTTGATCTGTAAGACAGAAATTAAGAAATGAACAAAAACCTTTAAGAACAAGTAATACCAGAAAGCATTTTTTCCTAGCCTAAAGTCTAATACGAGTCCATTAGAAAACAGAATCATTAAGTTTTTAATATAGATTCATTCATCGAATGGACATCTGTTATATTAAATTTTGATGCAGTCAAATATATCCATCTTTTCTTTTATGGCTTATGAATTTTGTCTAACATAGCAAAACCTTTGGCATTCAGATTAATAAAAATAAAAAATATTCCTTAAATCCAAATCTAACTGGATACTCTGGATAACAAATTCAGACAATGGGAGATAGCTACACTTTTATAAATTTGATTTCACAATTTATGTTAGCAGGATTGTAACTTCAATTTATCCGAACAATGGCCAATTTTCTCTGACGCCTTTGACTGGTGTACCCTTTTGCTCACTAATTTATAACTCTACCTTTACAACGTATTAAACTTCCAAACCTCTACAGTTACTGTTACTAGACTATTTTAAATATTGTAGCTTTGTAGTATTGTTTGATATTAGTAGGGCAAACCTACCTGACTGTATGTGTGCCCTTCTCCCCAAAATTTCTTATACATTTTCCCTTCCACATGAATTTTAGAATTATTTTAGCTTGTCGAGCTCCACAAAAATTCCTCTAAGAACTAAAATTATATTGGGAGTGAGGTGGAGAGTAAAGGATATTCTCACTCAGGAACAAGTATAAAACACGCCTTTTATGTTCTCTTAATTCTTTAGCATGTTGCAGGTTCTGCTGATATTATAAAAAACAAATTGGAAATGTTAGTAAATACAAATGGGAAATGCTGTCCAACTATTTATTCTTGATTTGGAGAAAAGAGAATGATTTTTTATATGGTGACCCTGAATCCAGCTACCTTCAGTAGAAGACTTTTTTCTTTTAAACTTGTTCCAATAATACCTCAGTTCCAACACTATTTACTAGACAAGGCTGGTCACATTGTGGTATGGGCACTGGTATAAGTTACAGAAAATGGAGCATGTTAGCTCACTTTCAGGTGGTTTAATAGGACGTTAAAAATGTCTATTTCAACGGAAACAGTATAGCGATACCAGGATTAAATTCGATTAGACCCTATCTCATTTTTATTCCTTTCTAAATAATAATGTAAAATTTAGTTTTTGTTTCCTTTGCAGGGTTTTTAAAAATTTAAGTAGAATTTTATAGACAAAAACTGCTCACACCTATGTGTTGAATTCCATACAATTTTTTTTTTCAGGTTAATTTTTCATTTTCTTGTGTTTCTAATTTATTATTCAAAAGTGTTCATGTTCTTTTGCATTGTGTTCTGGGAAATTCCAGTTCACTAATCCAATTATCAGCTGTTTTGTGCCCCACCCCGCTCCTCAGTCCACACAATGATTTTATTTCACAAACCATGTTTCTTTAACTTTTAAAAATGCTATTTCAGGGGCATGGACATATATACACTACCAAACCTAAAACAGATAGCTAATGGGAAGCAGCTGCATAGCACAGGGAGATCAGCTCGGTGCTTTGTGACCACCTGGATGGGTGGGACAGGGAGGGTAGGAGGGAGGGAGACGCAAGAGGGAGGAGATATGGGAACATATGCATATGTATAACTGATTCACTTTGTTATAAAGCAGAAACTAACACACCATTGTAAAGCAATTATACTCCAATAAAGATTGAAAAAATAAAAAATAAAGAAAAAAAAGTGCTATTTCATTTTTTTCTTCCAGATCTTAGTTTTCATAATCACCTCTATTTCTCAGGGATTTATCATATTTGTTGTCTATGTTCCTTAAATGCCAGATGAAGACTGGTTATCTCTATTTGTAAATGAAGGCCTGTACA